>PVKM010019397.1:0-24236 GCA_004027735.1 Carollia perspicillata
GCTCTCTCTGATGTGTTTGCCTTTAACTAGACCCCCAAATCAGAAGCTATTCTTCCTTTCAGAACCACAATTTAAACTACTTAGATGGAATTCCACTGTGTAAATGTCCCATGGTTGTTTTATCCACACATCCAATGAAGAACACTTGGGCTGCTTCCATATCTTGACAATTGTAAATAGTGCTGCAATGAACATAGGGGTGCTTATGTTCTTTTGAACTGGTGTTTTGGGTTCCTTTGGATATATTCCAGATGTCGGATCACTGAGTCAAAAGGCAGATGCATTTTTATTTTTTGAGGTATCTCCATACTGCTTTCCACAGTGGCTACACCAATTTGCACCCCCACCAACAGTGCAGTAGGGTTCCCCTTTCTCCACATCCTCACCAGTGCTTGTTTGTTGATTTATTGATGAAAGCCATTCTGACAGGTGTGAGATGGTATCTCATTGTGGTTTTAATTTGCATTTCTCTGATGATTTGTGATGTTGAGCATGTTTTCATATGTCTATTGGCCATCTCTACTCAGCCATAAAAAAAGAAGAAAGTTTTACCATTTGAGACAGTATGGATAGACCTGGAGAATATTATGGTAAGTGAAAAAAGCCAGTCTGAGAAATACAAGTACCATATGATTTTATGCATATGTGAAATCTAATGAACAAACTGAACTAACAAGCAAAAATAGAGACAGACTGATGGATAGAGAGCAGTATGATAACACAGGTGTGGAGAGGGTAGGAGGTAGAAGGATTGAGCAAAAAGGAAAAAGGACTCATGGACACAGACAACAGTGTGGTGATTGTGGGGGGAAGGAGGAAAGATGGCCTAATGGTAATGGAAAAAATACAATAAAGATTAAATTAAAAAATAAAATTCTAAAAAAAGAAAAAATACAATAAAAATATCTAGACAGAAACAGACTCATAGATACAGAAAACACTGACGGTTGCCAGAGGTAAGGGGAATTAGAGGACTGGGACTGAGAAATACAGATTGGTAGTTACCAGATAATCATGAAAATGTAAAGTACAGTGTAGGAGATATAGTCAATAACATTACAACTATGTATGGTGCCACTTAGGTATTAGAAATATCAGGGGAACACTGTATAAAGTATATGATTGTCTAACTACCATGTTGCATACCTGAAACTAGTACAAAATAATATTGAATGTAAACTGTAATAGAAAACAATTTAAAAAATTTTTAAAACCTAGACAGCCCCAAGCTTGATTCCTATGATGAAAATGTACAATAACCTAAATTTAAAGAGGCTATGTTTCTCATATTCTGTGACAACTGAATTGAAAAATTTGTAATGGTAGTCACTAATATGTTCTTAAAACCACAAAATTGCTATATCAGGTATAAACTCATTTAGGAATAATTTGTGAGTTTTTTGTTGCTTTTAACATGAAACTGTTTATTATGCGACTATATTATTGAAAGTATCATTAATTTGATCTTATAGATAATAAGTTATTATTTTAATTATAATTTCAATAAGCAGTTATTGAGCATTAATTGTGTACCTGGCACTTAAACCTCATTTTATTATTCATTTCTTAGTGTGTGTTAGATCTTTGAACCATACAGTGTGTGGTAGAAATATTCGTTTCTTTCATGGACAGAATGTTTTTCCCCACTCCTTGGACACGGAGTGTGTCTGTGTGACTTACTTTGGCCTACGTATGCTAACTGGTAGCCAGTGTGATGTGGCCAAAGGCTTGAAGGTACTTGCATGCTTTGCCTTGCTCTCTTGTGCTTTTCTTATCACCACGTGAACATCCCTGGACTAGCCTACTGCTCCTGGGAGGAGACTGTGAGACACATGGACCAGAGGCCCTCCCAAGCTGAACCTTCTCAGCCTGGTGCAAGCTAGATGAGCAGCAGCTCCTAGATCACATGACTGAGTCAAGCCTAAACCGATGCCCGCAGCGTACCCTGGATACGTGAGCTAAATAAATGCTTACTGTTGCCTGACAATTAGATTTTGTACTTTCAGGTAGTGATAGCAAAATTATATGTGCAATATCCTAATGAGGGAAGCATTGTTCTCATTCTTGCTTTAAAATGAGGAAAATGAAGTTTAGGGAGGTTATGCAACCTTTTCATTTAGTGGATAGCAGACCTGGAGTTCTAGTCTGACTCTAAAATGCAACCTTCTGGCTGAAGCCCACCTTGGTAAGCCAGCCAGCCATTGAACCCTATAAATATTTAATAAGCACATGCTGCAGCCAGGTGCTGTCCATGGTACTGAGAATATAGCAGCCAGCACCACAAAATTCTTTGAATTTCAAGGTTTGCTTATTCATTCATTCATTCATTCATTCATTCATTCATTCATTCATTCATTTAAAAGCACTTTTAAGGGAGGACAGGAAAGAGGTCGTTGCATTAAACCTCAGTGAAGAAGCAGGTGACCACACAAGCTAACAGTCAATAGATGAACAAGATTAAAGGCCTCTGGATAGGAATGGGCTTGGCATGTTTGTGGAAAAGAAAATAGAACACAGTATTGAGTGCAGTTACAGGGGAAAGTGGAGAAAGATAAGATTAGAGAGCAGGTGACATAGAGTCTTTTGACAATAACAAGAAGTCCTTTTTCAATTCTGCTTACCATGGGAAGCCACCAGAAAATTGTTGGTACAAGAGAAAAGTGCCCTGGTTATCATTTCAGAACAATTGCTCAGATGCCTCACTGTGGGCAGACTCTAGAGACTGAGGCTTGAAAGGCACAAGTCTATGGAGGGGGCTGTTGGAGCCGCCCAGGTGGGAGATGGTTGGATTGGATAGGGTACTAGCTGTAGAGAGGCTGAGGATTGTTTCCAAGTTGATTCTGAAATTCAAAAGCAGCTCTAACTTCCATAATTCTAAAATAGACTTGGCTTCAGCATGCTTGAGCAAAACATTTATCAGCTTAAGGGCCAAACTAAATTGTAAAAATATCTCTCAAAATATTTGCTTAGAGTACAAAGTAAAAACACTCTTAGCAGTTGTGAATTAGTCATTCATCTAAGGTGGGTGATAATTTATGCCACACTTGTAGTTGAAAAGAAAATTTACATTTACGCTGAAATCTATACATTTTCTTTGCAGTGATGGGCTAATTGTGTTTGTTGAATGGTTTCAAGTTGCTATGGGCTGGGATAATTGAGAATCTATTTGCAAGGCTATAGGGATTAAGTTAGATAAACCCAGAAAGAAAGTAATTGGGAAACTGGGAAGTGTTGTGTGAGTGTCTAAAGTATTGTCTAAGGCACTATGAAAGATTAATGGGCAAATAGTCAACTCGAAGTTTAAAAAAACAACAACTTAACTTTGATCCTAAGTATCCTTGAGCCAGTAAACAAACATCTTTCAAAAACAAACAAAAACATTAGACTATGTACACTTGTTCATCAGCTCTAGCCTTGTTCTCACTTCCTACAAGATTAATGTGCTACCTCCCAGAAAAGTTATAAAAATCAGATTTCTTTCCTATTGTTTTCTTTCTTTTCTTCAGCATGAGAACATGTTTCGCAAATCATAATGTTTTCTACTTGTCTCAAAACAGTAACCCAAAGAACAGATTGACCTCACCCATATGTTTTGCCTTATCCAGGTAAGTTACAAAGGATTATATTAGAGGTCCAATTTTTAAATGGAGAAATTTTATTTAAAAAACAGGCCTTAGGACTCTCTGGGACACAAATCAGAAAATTTGTATATTTACATGTTGAAAATTATCCTGGAGCTAGGCGGCAGCTGCCACCCTAGACTGAGCACCCCTCTGCCACTGTCCCTATTGCCACCCACTGTGCTCCTAACATGAAGGGTCATTTGACAATTAGCTTCCCATGGGATGTATTTTATTATACTTCAGTAAAATGTCTCTTTACATTCACCATGGTCATAAGTGGGAGCATAAAAAGTAGATGGAGGTGGGCATATTCCTTATGGCCGAGCCCATCACCTTCATATATGATTGCTTCCCAGCTCCTGGGTTAATATGTCTGATCTTTCCACAATGCACAGTATTAGAGGAAAGTGAGTGAGAAGTGGAAGGAACCCACAGACAACAAGCCATAGATTTACAGGTTTCAGCAGTGATATTGACCGAATATTCACTATAACTGAAGCCCTGGGCCAGTCCCATTGTGCCCTGATTAAAGTGTCTGTTCTCCAGTAGCATCGCAATCAAAAGTGACTGCTGGCTCTGATACTAGTGGAAGAATGCCAGACATACATTCCCACTTAAGAAAATTGAACATGATTTTGCAAAGGAGATGGCCAAACTTGATCTCAATATGACAAGAAATAACAAAGGAGTGTGCTAAAATTGCTCACACAGGGAAAAGGTCCAGTGTGGCCTATGAGGGTACATCTTCAGGGTCTGAAGAAGTTGCTCAAGTATCAACAACTTTCAAGGTCAAGATAACCATAAAGACTAAAGTATAGTTAATACAACACTAGGCTTTTTATTTGTTGTTGCATATTTTAGCATTTTCCTGGAACACATTCTGAAAAAGAGATGAAAGATACATTCCTATGAATGTTCACTTACTTTTACATTATTTTCCATGAAGATACCACTTGATGACAATGTTGCTATTTAAAACTGAGCTAGAGAATGAGCTAAGAAACAGAATACAAAAAGCTTTAACATGTAGTGATTATTTAATCTTGTTGAAAACATAAAAACACTTTTAGACATTGATTCAAAACCTATGAAAATTCTTTACAGAACTTAAAGTATGTCAGACACACATGCAGAGTTTGCTACATGACTTCAGAGATTTAATGGACCTTCTGGATCCAACACTAGTATTAAAATCCTTGATCACATGAAATCCAAGAATCCAGCATCATCTTTTAGAATAAGGAACATGGGGACAACTGCCTGAGGTTGCTTCTGGTTTAGCCATGCCCTGTGTGAATTCTGAGTCTCAATTTTCCTCATCTACAAAATGGGAGAATGTCAACCCATAACTCATGGATTTGTTTGCAGGGTAAGTGAACTGAATTCACACCAGGGGCTGAAATATTTGCTGGCATGTGGTGACAGATTGATAAATGTTTGCTGATCATTCACATTCTGACTTAATACTGGCTGTTAAAATTTTAATGAAAGTCTTCAAGTGTATTTTATTGGCATTCCTAATATTTTAAGCTAATGACAAAGAGAATCAAAAGAATACATTATTATACTATCTATTTATATATAAAAATTTGAGAGCTTGACATTCTAAAAATCAAGTAACAAAGGTAAAAGGGGGTGGAAGAGAACAAAAGAAGAAATAAGATGAAGATGCCAGAGATGTAGGAAAGACTTGGCCTCATATGCATGATGAGAATATGAAGGATCAGCCCTCACACCTGAACACAGACCTAACAACTTATCCTGGTGGCACAGTCCACATGTGGCCAGGAAAATCAGGTCTGAATAAACAGATCAATCACTTGGCAAAGCTGTTTAGTCAGTTATATCAGACAACTAGTCAGTCCAACCATATCAGTCCTACATGTGGCCAAAGTCCCAGTCATAAACATAATCCAACTGGTTGATACATGCAAATAAAGAAGTGGTAATGTTTGACCTGATTGAGTGCTGAGCCTCGTGAAGCTGTCACTTCTGAAGGTTTGTTGAGCTTATTACTCATGGCCAGGAGACCTCTGGATGCCCAAGATGTGATACAATATGGAGCATCCTATTTCTTTAGTATATGTGTGACTGAGTAGACTGGTGGAGGAGGCATACTCTATCCATGAATTCAACAAGTGGCAAGGTTGAAGATCTAACATTCCCTGTGCCTAGAAGGCTTTCAACCTACATGCAGAACCTCTCCTTTCATGGAAAGTGGGTTCCAGAGCCAGCCACACTAGGCAGACTTTGAGGAAATGTGACAGGATTTAACCCTTCTTGGCGGACTAACGTGCATTCAGGAAAAGGGCATTAGGAATCCCTCCAACAACGCAGCCATTCTTCTCATGCTTAGACACTTGGGGTAGCTTCTCCTTGTCTTCATTTTGAACCACCTTTTTGCTACATTCTGCTTTCTTCTGCATCATTTTTAAAAATAAATTTTGCAAAATACCCATTTCATAAATGAGGGAACTAAGGCTCAGAGAGGTCTGCTTACTTGCCTATGGTCACACAGCTGTCGTGTTGCTCAGCCCAATGTATTTGCATCAAATGTGACTGCTTTTCCCATCATGATTTGCCATGCCTGTCATTAGGTATTTATTTTTTCATTTGTTTTGTTTAGATATTCTGTTTAGAATTTTGGGTGAATGCTTGGGTGAATGCTGTCAGTTTGTTCCTTATTTCCATGCCTCTGGTTCTATTTTGCTCATTTATTTATTTTGTTCATTAGATTCCACTTATAGGTGAGATCATATGATATTGGTATTTTAGCACCTGGCTTATTTCACTTAGCATAAAATATTCTCCATTTCCATCCATGCTGTTTCCCCATTATTTCATTATTCATGAAATAATGATTTCCAAGTGTTAAAGTATATATATTATATCCACATGTATGAGTGTGCAAGTATATATACATACATGATATACTGTATATGAGTGTGTCTCTGTATATGATATTCACAAATATCAGTGTGTATATATAATATCCATATAAGCATGTTATGATATACACATATGTGAGCACATGCGTGTGTGTTTTTGTGTAGAACAGTGAACAGTGGTTGTCAGCAGGTGGGCAATGCCTCCACTTCAACATTCGGGAGTGACTGGGAAAGTTTTTTAATGTTATGACTGAGGTGCTGTGTGCTAATGGCATCTGGTGGGTAGAGGCCAGGAATGCTGCTAAACATCCTATAATGCACAAGACAGACCATCTACCTCACAGCAAAGAATTCTCAATCCAAATTACCTATAGTGCTGAGGTTAAGAGATTCTAAATATATACACATATCCATAAACCTATATACACACATTTCTGTACATGCACATTTGTTTTCATATATATACACATCACATAAATATGTGCACATATTATATGTACACATGTCATATATACTTAAATATGTGTGCACACAAAGATATGCATATATCTGTCAATTTACCTCTATTTATATCAGGAGAAACAGAGGGGAAATGTGGAGATGGACATATATATGCATATGTGTTTGTATAATTGTATTTACCCATTGGTCTCATATTTGTTTTCCAGGTGTGCATTTTTTCATAATGCACCCTTACTGAAAACAAGCTAGAGGTAAAGAAGGAATGTGGTTTTTTCTTTACTAAAATTTCCAGATACAATAAAACATTTTTTATTGTTATTCAATTACAGTTGTTTCAATTTTCTCCTGTTGCTCTACCCCACCCCATCCACCCCCCACTCCCATAGTCAATCCCCACCCTGTTTTCCATATCCATGGGTCCTTTACGTGTGTTCCTTGACTAAACGCTTCTCTTTCTCTCCCCACTAATTCCCTCACCCCTCCCTGGTCACTGTCAGTTTGTTCCTTATTTCCATGCCTCTGGTTCTATTTTGCTCATTTGTTTGTTTTGTTCATTAGATTCCACTTATAGGCGAGATCATATGATATTGGTATTTTAGCACCTGGCTTATTTCACTTAGCATAAAATATTCTCCATTTCCATCCATGCTGTTGCAAAGGGTAGAAGTTCCTTCTTTCTTTCAGCTGTGCAGTATTCCATTGTGTATATGTGCCACAGTTTTTGATCCACTCATTTACTGATGAGCACTTAGGCTGTTTCTGGCACTTGGCTGTTGTAAATAATGCTGCTATGAACATTGGGGAGCATTTTGAATTGTTGATTCATGATTCTTAGGGTATAATCCCAGCAGTAGGATCACTGGATTGAAAAGCAGTTCCATTTTTAGTTGTTTGAGGAAATTCCATACTGTTTTCCGCAGTGGTTGTACCAGTCTATAGTTCCACCAACAGTGCCTTAGAGTTCCTTTTCTCCACCTCCTCGCCAACACTTGTTATTTGTTGATTTGTTAATTATGGCCATTCTGACCAGTGTGAAGTAATATCTCATTATGGTTTTAATTTGCATCTCTCTGGTGGCTAGTGATGTTGAGCATTTCTTCATAAGTTTATGGGCCCTCTATATGTCCTCCTTGGAGAAGTGTCTGTCCTGGTCCTTTCCCATTTTTGATTGGATTGTTTGTCTTCTCGGTGTTGAGTCATATGAGTTCCTTATACATCTTGGAGATCAAACCCTTGCCTGAGATATCATTGTCAAATATGTTTTCCCATACAGTTGGTTCCCTTTTCATTTTGCTGATGCTTTCTTTAGCTGTGCAGTTTTCCATTTTGATGAAGTTCATTTGTTTATTCTTCCCTTTATGTCCCTTGTGCTAGGGGACATATCAGTGAAAATGTTGCTACATGGAATATCTGAGATTTTCCTCCCTATGTTCTCCTCTAGGACTTTTACGGTGTCACGATTTATATTTAAGTCTTTTATCCATCTTGAGTTTATTTTTTATATGATGTAAGTTGGTGGTTGAGTTTCTTTCTTTCTTTTTTTTTTTGCATGTAACTGTCTAGATCATCAAATATCATTTGTTGAAGAGGCTATTTTTACTCCATTTTATGCTCCTGCCCCCTTAGTCAAATATTAATTGACCATAGAGATTTAGGCTTATTTCTGGGCTCTCTGTTCTGTTCCATTGGTCCATGTGTCTGTTCTTATGCCAGTACCAGATTGTTTTGATTACTGTGGCCTTGTAATATAGTTTGATGTTAGGTATTGTGATTCTTCCTACTTTGCTTTCTCAAAATTGCTGAGGCTGTTTGGGGTCATTTATGGTTCCATATACATTTTTGAAATATTTATTCTATATCTGTGAAATATGTCATTGGTATTTTAATAGGGATTGCATTGAATCTATACATTACTTTCAGTAGTATGGACATTATAATGATGTTAATTCTTCCAATCCACAAACACGGTATATGCTTTCATTTACTTGTGTCTTCTTTAATTTCTTTCTTCAGTGTTGTGTAGTTTTCTGAGTACAGGTATTTTACCTCCTTGGTTAAGTTTATTTTTCTTGTTGCTATAGTAAATGGGATTTTGTTCCTAGCTTCTCATACTGATGGCGTACAAAAGTACCTTTTATTTCTGAATATTGACTTTGTGTCTCACTGTTTTGCCAAGTTCAATTATTAGGGTGAGTAATTTTTTGTGGCACCTATGGGGTTTTCTATGTACACTATAATTTCATTTTCTAACAATGACATTTTTACTTCCTACTTCCTAATTTGCATGTTTTTAATTTCTTTTTCCTGTCTGATCACTGTGGCTAGAATTTCCAATACTATTAGATAAGAGTGGTCAATGCAGGCACCCTTGTCTTATTCCTGATCTTAATGGGAAAGTTTTAGTTTTTACCCATTGAGTATGATGTTGGCTGTAGATTTCTCATATAAGGCCTTTATTATGTTGAGGTATGCTCCCTCTACTCTCACTTTACTGAGTGTTTTTATCATAAATGGGTTCTGTACTTTATCAAATGCTTTTTCAGCATCTATTGATATGATCATGTGATTTTTGTCTTTCATTTTGTTTATGTTATATATTACATTTATTGATTTGTGAATATTGTACCATCCTTGCATCCTTGGGATGAATCCCAGTTGATCATGATGTATGATATTTTTAATGTATCACTGGATTTGGTTTGCCAATATTTGTTAAGGATTTTAGTATCTATGTTCATCAGAGATATTGGCCTATAATTTCTTCCTTTGTTGTGTCTTTACCTGGTTTTGGAAATAGGATAATACAGACTTTATAAAAAGAGTTCAAGAGTCTTTCCTCTTCTTGAATTTTTGAAATAATTTGAGAAGGGTAGGTTAGCTCTTCCCTAAATGTTCGGTAAAATTCACCAGTGAAGCCTTCTAGTCTAGAGCTTTTGTGTGCCAGGAGTTTGATTACTTCTTCAATTTCACTAGCTGTTATCAGTCTATTCAGGCTTTCTGCTTCTTTTTTATTCAGTTTTAGAAGATTATATGTTTCTAAAAATGTGCCCATTTCACCCAGTTGTCAAATTTCTTGGCACATAGTTGTTTGTAGTAATTTCTGACAATTCCTTGTAATTCTGTGGCATCAGTTGTAATTTCTCTTCTATTTCTTATTTTATTTATTTGGGTTTTCTCTCATTTTTTATTGATGAGTCTGGTTAAAGGCTTATCAATTTTGTTTATCTTTTCAAAGAACAAGCTCCTGGATTTATTGATCCTTTGAATTGTCCTTTTAGTCTCTATGTCATTTAATTCTTCTCTGATGTTAATTATTTCCTTCATTCTATTTGATTTGGGCTTTGTTGTTGTTCCTCTAGTTCTTGTAGATATAGGGTTCATTTGTTTATTTGAGATATTCTATCTTTTTTAGGTAGGCCTGTATTGCTATGTCCTCTCAGGACTGCCTTTGCTGTGTCCCACAAGTTTTGGGCTTTGTGTGTTCAGTTTCATTTGTTCCAGAGACTTTTTGGTTTCTTCTTTGATCTCATTGTTTACACATTCATTGTTTAATATCATGTTATTCATTCTCCATGCATTTGAAAGTTTTTGAGTTTTTTCCTTGAGGTTGGTTTCTAGCTTCAAGCCATTGTAATCCGAGAAAGTGCTTGTATGATTTCAACTTTCTTGAATTTTTTGAGGTTTCCTTTGCATCCTACCCTGTGGCCTATTTTTGAAAATGTCCTCTGTGCATTTGAAAAGAATATATATTTTGCTTCTTTGGGTTGAAACATTCTTTGCATATCAATTAAGTCCATTTGATCTAGATTGTTGTTCAGTGCCACAATATCCTTGTTGATTCCTTGTTTGGAAGATCTGTCCACTTTTGATAGTGGGGTGTTAAAATCCCCTGCTATAAGTGTGCTGCTGTCAGTATCTTTCTTGAAGTCCTCCAAGATTTTCCTTATATATCTGGGTGCTCCTATGTTGGGTGCATATAATGTTCATAATGGTTATATCTACTTGATGTATTCTTCCCTTAAGTATTATGAAGTATCCTTCTCTGTCTTCTCTTATTGTCTTTGTTTTGAAATCTATTCTGTCTGATATAATTATTGCTACCCCAGCTTTTTTTTCATGTCCACTTTCTTGGAATATTTTTTTCCAACCCTTCACTTTCAGTCCGTATAGGTCTTTTGTCCTGAGGTGGGTATCCTGTAGGCAGCATATGTGCAAGTCATGTTTTCTTATCCATCCAGCTACACTTTGTCTTTTGATTGGAGAGTTTAAACCATTAATATTTAGGTTATTATTGATAGGTACTTATTCATTGCCATTTTTCGATACATTTTTTCCACTCTGCCTTTCTATCTCTCTTTCTTCTCTTTTTTATAGTAAAACATTTTAAATAAGCCTTTTGCAATGTCCAAAACCCAACCAAATCCATGAAGGCCCATGTCATATAAGTTTTTCTGGTGATATTTTAAAAACTTTCAAAATGCCCTGCTCAGAAACATGTAAGTCATCTTGAAGGAGCCAAAGGATTTAATTAAACAACCACACTTAAATGTTGGAGGGCAAAGTTTGCCCAGTGAACTGCAAATCCCATAATACTACAGGGAATCACATACTTTCTCCAAAACAGTTCAAGGGGCCAGGAGGTGACTTGCTCTCTGCTTGGGCCGCATCCATGACCCAAGCGGGGATGAATTAAAATAAATACCAACATTTAAACGGGAGTGCCAGAATTTGGCTGATGAGTATGAAAACTGTTGCAATTTATGTGAGATGTGGGGGCAAATGTTTCAGGATTCAGAATAATTCAGTCCTCCAGTGGGTTTCTCATTTTGCAAATGCAAGAGGTACTTCTTGCTTGGCTCCACTAGCCAGAAATGGCAATCTGATATACACACTAAAATCTCCATTTTACAATTTTAAAAAATTGCTTCCCCAACCCAAACCTGGTAGCTTAACTTCCATAGTCAGAGCTGATATTGCTGCACACTAAGGCAGTAGCTTGAGAAAATGTGGGAAAAAGAAAAATGTCATATCAAAGAAAGAAACTTTTTGTGCTGCTGTTTTAAAGTCTAAAATAATATCAGTAGTGTAAGAAAAACAATTAAGAAAACAACATCCATATACAGAAATATAATAAAAATAACATATTTGTGTTTTGCCTTTAACATACATTAAATGTATCAACAGGGGATCTTTAAAAAAAACTGTTAGTATGTCAGTTCCTAATCTACAAAATATAGATGATATATAGAAGTAACAAGTATTTTATGCAGATTAGTGAATTAGTACATGCACATAATTTAGAACAGATACTGATATAATTTCCATAGATAATATTATTGTTAACTATTATATGAATTCTATGAAGCAGATAGATTTAGAATTCCATGACTATTGAAATATTCATCAACACTGGGAAATTTCCTCTTTGAGCACATCGAGCTATATGGACTCAGTTCAGGTACTGGCTTCAAGTAGTCAAATGAATGTAAATGATATTTATTTTCTTCCCACAAGCCACATGCCCTATTTTCACTCTTAAATGAGTTATTGCTGATTCAACAAAACACAGAAAAAACTCAGCAAATTATAATAAGGTAACTATATCAACAATCCAGAGTAGCAAAATAATACTCAAATATTAGATAAACGTGATATCGGACTTAAAAGGGACACTAGTACCCCACAAATCCCGTGTTTTCCTTCACACATACACACACACACCAATGGGCTACACAGTACACCTAAAGTACTTTGGAAGTTTTCACTTCAGCCAATTCTACATTTTTCTGAGAACATCTCAACCCCCACAACCCCCACATAAATGTTAGAAGTAGCCCCATGGTTTATCAATCTGTTTGTTTTAGGAAGAAAGAAAAAGATAATGAAAATAAATGCAGGTGTATCTTATTAGAGATTCAGAATTTGGGAGCTATAGAAGGTAGAAAGAAGACAGAAGTGGGGATTCCTACCTGTGTGATGATTGGGCCAACATTTGAATGATGAGAAGGGTTTATTTAGAAAAAAGAGCCAGTAAATTTTCTGGGGAGAGGGAACAGCCTGTGCAAATGCCATGTGGGAGCAAGGAGCAGGATCTGTTTCAAGAAGTCAGGGAAGGAGAGTTGGGTCTGGTAAAGGGAACAGAATTTATTTTCCAAAGTCACACATATGGAAAGAGGCAGAGTCAGGATACTAAGCTAGTTAGTCCAACTCTAGAGTCTGAATTATTTGCTTTTAACTTTGCTTATTCCATCCTGCTTTAGGCTAATGAGACATGTAGATGGATAACAAATATGTAAATGAGTTACAATCTGTGCAGCATTTAGAGCCCTGCTTCCTCTGTAGACAGTTATGTAAGCATCTTTTGTATTGATTCCATTAGTTATCATTGTTATGTACAGCACACTCAATTTAGGCCATGACCAAAGTCCATTCTGCATTCTCTGGTGATCTATCCAAATGTTTAGTTGACATGGAAGAAGAAAGGGCAGAGGGGCTCATGGTCCTGGCTGGAACAGAAGACCATTGTGCAATCTTCTGGATCACAAGGCAAGTCTCCAGATGCCAGAGAGGGGAAGTTATTTTCTGTGATGGCATCTGGCACGTTGGCCTATCCAACTGACATCTGTGCTGGCTGCTGTGTTGCTGTCCCTGGGAAGTTTGGAAAGCAGCTAGCTGCCCCCAAAGCCCACACCACTCTCCACCTCTCCTGAATCAGGCTGATGGGTGATGTAACAACCTCTTCTAATGAAGCAATGGCTCTCCTCTTCTCAAGCCAGTCTATCCTACATGCACCTAGTACCCAAACTACAACACACAGGTAGTCTACTCATGCATAGTGATGTTGCTAGGGTATACCAACACCAGAAATTCTAGAGAAAGAAAAGAAGACTTACTGCTATTCATACCTGATATGTACTGCCAATCAACCTACAGTTTGCTAAGAACCAGAGATGCTGACCAACCCAAGCAGGTGATCCCTTAGCACTAACTGCATTTCAATGGCTGCTAGAAAACTACGTGCTTATAGAGACTGAAGAATTAAAAATGTAAAGTTGCTAAATTACTTCTAAAAACAACTACCAAAAGCCACATAGATATATCATTATCTGGGAAGCTGACTATAATATGCTACTGCACAAAGGGTAAGTTATTTCCAGGGAAGAGATATCAATTCACGTGTTAGTAATTAACCAAATGTAGGATCCTAATGGCAATGGGAATGGCAATGGGAATGGGAATGGCTCTGGGAGCCATGGAGTAGAGAAAGATTCTGCCAGAGTTACAACAACTGAGAGGAGAAAAGGCAACTGTGACCTGTGCAATCTCAGCACCACCCCAGAAGAAGACATGGCACTTCCAATACAATGGGAAGGGGAGAATTTCTATCCTCTTTGCATATGCAACATTCTTCCCGTCCTAAACTGACTTAAAGCAATGTGGTAATAAATCTTACCCTGGTTTACCCTGAATTGTAGAGTGTTTGGGCTTCCTTTTAAAGATCTAAAATACATTACTTGATGATTAGTGATGCTGAGCGCCTTTTCACATGTCTATTGGCCAACAGACATCTGTGTGTCCTCTTTAGAGAAGTGTCTATTGAAGTCTTTTGCCCATTTTTTAAAAATTGGGTTATCATTTTTTTGGTGTTGAGTTTTGTAAGTTATATATAAATTTTGGATATAAACCCCTTTCCCAATGTATTGCTAATATGTTCTCCCACTGTGTACCTTGTCTTTTTATTTTGTTGTTTTCCTTTGCTATGCAAAAACTTTTTATTTTTATATAGTCTGATTTGTTTATTTTTTCTTTTCTTTCCATCATCTGAGGAGATATATGGAAAATATTGCTACAATCAATGTCTAAGATTTTGCTGCTTATGTTTTTCTTCTAGGATTTTTATGATTTAAGGTCTAACATTTAAGTCTTTAATCCATTTTGAATTTATTCTCATGTGTGCTGTAAGAAGGTGAATCTGATTTTTGACCCAGTGATCTCAGTTCTGAAAATATATCTGAAGGAACCCGAAACACTCACTTCAAAGAACATAAGCACCCCTATGTTCATTGTAGCATTATTTACAGTTGCCATGATATGGAAGCAGCCCAAGTGTCCATCAGTAGATGAGTGGATAAAACAACTATGGGGCATTTACACAATGGAATACTACTTGGCCATAAAAAAAGAAAGTTTTACCCTTTGTGATAGTATACATGGACCTGGAGAACATTATGCTAAGAGCAGTAAGCCAGTCAGAGAAAGTCAAATACCATATGATTTCACTGATACGTGGAATCTAATGAACAAACTGAACTAACAAGCAAAATAGAGACAGACTCATAGGTAAAGAGCAAAATGACAGCTAAGGGAAGGGTAGGTAGGGGGTGGAGGGATTGAGCAAAAAGGAAAAATGACTCACGGATATGGATATCCGTGTGGTGATTGTGGCAAGGAAGGGTCATCAGGAGACTAAATGGCAATAAAAAATAACAGTAAAAAAACACCACTTGAATATTTGCTTTGATATTTGAGCTATTAAATATGACAAAATTAATGTTTGCTATTAGCATTGTTTAGGTGTCCTATATAAAACACAACCAAGGAAATGCTTGAATTTCTGAGATGCTGAGAAGTTAAGTCCAGATTAACTAAAACTAGGGTCTTCATGATCTGAGGGGCTGTTAAACAAGAAGCCCACATTCTAGCTAAATCCTTCCAGTCAATAATCAGTTCTGGTACAATCCAGAAAACACACCCTTTGTATTGAATATTGAAATTGGCTGTCATTAAGAGAGATCATTCAAAGGCGGGCAATGAGACAGTGATCAATATTCATATGGATCCACGCTGCCTCATTGATGAATAGCCTTCAACTGTAAAAACTGAAATGGCAATAATAAAGCATTATTTTTAGTGCAAGCTGACACAGGATATTACTTAGATTTGAACTTAAAAAAAAAATTGAGCCATGGAGGAAAAGAGATGGCTTTTCTCCATCCCTCAACAGGATGTTCTTAATGCCACATGAGAGGGCAGTGTCATGTCACCTCAGAAAGGCTTGTTCATCGCCAAGTGGCTCACCATTAACTCAAAGATTGAGAAACAGTGCCCTTCTTCTATTCCACATGCTTCCATTCACTGGATGGAAGTGATAAATCTCCATGCGCTCACACAGTGTCACAAATTACTAACTTCTACTTGTTAGTTTATGACATCTGCATTTTAGAAATAAAGATTCTTCAACCAAAATGATTTGCTACAGCCCTGGCTGGGGTGCTAAGTTGATTGAAGCATCATCCCATGTACCAAAAAGCTGTGGGTTCAATTACTGGTCAGGGCACATACCCAGGTTGTGGTTTGATCCCTAGTTGGGGAGCATTTGGGAGACAATCAATGGATGTTTCTGTCACATCTCTCTCTCTCTCTCTCTCTCTCTCTCTCTCTCTCCCTCTCCCTCTTGCAGCAGGAAATACATTTGTGAACAGAGCTGAGTACAATGGAAACAAAATACACATGGTCATGAAATCACTTCCACACCCCCTCTCTTTTCATAATAACAGACTCCTTGGGTTTGCCTCAGTTTTGCTGAAAATGAAAGGTATGGAAACAGAATTAAGCACTTTCATATCCATTCCCTTAGGACCAGCTGAGCCAGTCAAGATGGAAATTTGTCCAGTAACTAAACAGTCAGAAGAGCTCCTGCCGAGCAGTGATTGACTTTTTGGCTAAGCTCAGCAGAAACAGAGCTTGTGGTCAATTAGCTTCTCCCTTAATAGGATTGTGTTGGGCAAAATAAACTAGAGAAAGAAGTTGAAGAGAAAACTGTCATTTAATGAATTCCCAGATGTTGTCATTTTTTCCTGAGACATACATCATAAATAAAAGAAGGGATCAAAGTTCAATGGGCTGCCACCTTGTACCAAAGTCACACTCCTTGTTGTAATGGCAGAGGACAGAAAAACAGTGAGACATCCGAAAGGCAAACTGTACGTGTGTCCCCTTAACCATTTCACAAGTTTGTACTTCAGGGCAAAGTGGACTTTGTAGCATTTTCAGGACCATGATAATTTCCACACATTGGTCTCATTGAACAAGCACTGATCCAGGGACTGCCATGAACCAAGCATTGTGTTGGTGAGTGGAGCTGTCTTCATGAATAAGGTGGACAAAGTGCAAGAAACAAGTCAATTGTTCAAAATTATTAATGGTAATAATGGTTTTGAAGTAAGCCAGGGTGCCATGGCAAAAAAATAAAGGAATAGGATACTAGTGTGAAAAGGGTGGTTAGAGATGGTCTTTGATAAGGTGACTTTTCAGCTGGATTAGAGCCAGCTTCCGACAAGTCGGAGTCAATAGGATCAGAGTGAAAAAAAGGTGGGGGGTGAATTTAGAGAGGTTGGCAGTAGCCAGACGGTGAGGTGTTTATATGAAGGTGGTTGGAACTCCAAGTGCAGCGATGTTCTTAGCTGGGGAGGAAAAGCATCCTATGTGCATTCTGAGATGGGTTCTTTGGCCACTGTGGGAAGAATCCAGTGAGAGCAAAGGAAAGAGAGCAGGGAGGGCAGCCCACTGCAGCCGACCACAAAAGGGTGAGGACAGTTCGAACTGATGTGGAGGCAGACGGAATAGCAATTTTTCAGAAACATGGTGGTGTGTATTTGACAGGATCTGATAATAATGTGTGGTAGGTAATGCTTTACCTATGTTTTCTCTAATGTCAAAGTCAACTTACTGAGTAGCAATCATTTTGGTGCTAACATGCATGTGGTGCCTGTGTTTGGGGAAGGGTTGCTTATGTGCTATTTATGGAGCAGCTAGCAGTTGCCTTATAAACAGTAGCTCCCTTGAACCTCACCATTACCCAAAGTTGTAGGCATCTCTTGCCCATTTTATGAAAGAAATATGTGGCTCAAGCAAGTTACATATCCCACCTATGGTTGCACCACCCTAGGTCTCCTTGCCTTTTTTTTTTACTTGCTTAAAAAATCTTCACCTGAGGATATGTTTTTATGCATTTTAGAGATAAAGGAAGGGGAGGGAGGAGAGAGAGAAGGAGAAAGGTTGAGAGGGAGAGAGAGAGACAGATGAGAGAGAAACATCCATCTGTTGCCTCCCATACACACCCTGACTGGGACTGAACCACAACCTAGGTATGTGCCCTCACCAGAAATTGAACCTGCAACCTTTCTGTGCACAGGGCGGCATTCCAACCAACTGAGCCACCCAGGAAAGGGTATCCTTGCTTTCTTTTAACTAATTAACTATTTTAAAGTGAACAATCCCATGACACTTGGTACATTTACAATGTTGTAGAGCCACCAGCTCTGTCCAGTTCCAAGATATTTCATCATTCCAAAAGAAGATCCCAAACCCTTTTAATTAGCAACTCCTCACATTGCTCCTCACAACCCTGGAGACCACCAATATGCTTTCCATTTCTGTGGATTAATCTACTTTGCATATTTCATGCAAATTGAATTATACAATATGTGACATTTTGTGTCTGGCTTCTTTCAATTAGCATGATATTTTTCAAGTTCATCCACATTATAGCATATATCAGTCCTTCATTATTTATGGCTGAATAATATTACATTGCATGGATAGATCACAGTTTTTTAAATTTATCCATTGGTAGACATTGGTGTTCTTTTCACCTTTTGGCTGTTATGAATAATGCTGCTATGAACATTCATGTACCAGCATTTGTTTGAATTCCTGTTTTCAGTTCTTTGGGGTATTTACCTACAAGTGGAATTGCTGAGTCATGCAGCAATTCTATATTTAACCTTTTAAGAAAATTCTTCTTGCCTTTTAAAGGTTTGGCTAGGCTGATGACTGAGCTGGGTAAATTGCTTGCTCTTAGATACCATGTAGTGGTGGACATAGATAGCTTCCCCCACTGTTACCATGACTCAACTCTGACACTCCAGTTCAGTCCCATCAATAGCAGTAGTCCATTCCTGACATTCTGATTGGCTTAAGGGTGGATACAGGTTCAAGTAAAAATTATCTAAGTCCTCTCTTCTTCCTTTACCCAGCTATCAGAAAACATAAATGTGTTCTGTTTGCTGGGGTGTTCTGTTTGCAGGATGGGAGTTTGGAGCTACAGTGGTCTCTTTGCTACCATGTGAAGAAAACCCATGTGATCCAGGTAACACACTTACTCCACCCTGAATTTGGGAGACATAGGTCTTGAGTACTATCCACTTACTAGAAAAGGCCGACGATGCCCAGGTGGCCTGAGTGCTTGCTTAGGTTCTACGTCTGACTAGTGCTGATGCTGGAACTCAGGCAGGCCTAGTAGGCCTTTGGACCCCACAGCTCCAAAGTGAAGTGCTTGGTTGCCTCGTATCAGAAGGTAGAATTACAGCCAGTAATTTTGGGGAGAACAGACATGTTTTCATAAAATGAGGAACTGTCAGTTGTCTAAAAAAAAAATGACCTGCCCTGTGCAACAGCAATTCTATTTGGTAAAAACAAACTGATGAAAAGTGTGGATGAAGTTTAAGTTTAAAGAGCAGAAATCCAGCATTTTAAATTCATACTTGCTGGCTCAGGTGACCTTGAGGTCATTTTCAACTACAAGTGGCTCTCCCTTCTGTACTTAATGCCTCGACTCATTTTTGCGATCAAGTTCCAGAATGAACCTATCAGAAAGCAGTGGAAGAACCCAACACCACTGCTCAGTTTGGGTAGTAAAGCCAGTCCAGCTTTCCTTTCCTTCCTGGATTGCGGGGTTGAGTCTGTCAAGCAGAGCTTTGTTACGGCATGTTGGGTCAGCTCTTTCCTTAATGTGATGATCCACTGCCTCAAATCTGTGGGGTTTGAGTGCCAGGCTGGTAGATTAATGAACTGTTGAAGCTGACATGTCGGGCCACGAATGAGGCATGAATGCAAGAATACAGACACTGCCCCAACACACATGATAGTGACTTCTGGATTCTTTTTTGCCTTCCCCACTAGACCACGCACCCCATGAGAGCAGGTACCCTTATTGGTTTTGTTTACCACTGTTTCTCATGTGGTTCACACAGTACCTGGACACACAGCACATGCACAATTTAAAATATTGTAGACTGAAAAACAAATGGAGGAGAAAATGATGAAGACCGGAGGAATTTTTCCATTAGCTTTTTTCCCTCCCTCTCTCCCTTTCTTCCTTTCTCTTCATCTCATGACACTAATACTTTCACACATCAATATCTGAATGATGGAGTTACCTACAAAGACAGGGAAACTACACAGTCCATCTCCATGCATCCACTATAAGGCAAGGTCCAACGCATCATTGTCATTAAGGTTGATATAAAGAAAACTTAGTAGCCTCATTTTTAAAAGAAATTTGGACCATCTCTGGTACTCATCAGCTTAGGGGGAAAAGCATGTCTTTGTGAAAAACTTTATATCTTGCAGAAGATTTCAACGAATTACTGGTACACCACAAGGTTTAAGACTGATGGCTTCTGAAGCATGAAAGGAGCATCTGCAGCTTTTCTTTTCTGTGTTTAAATTACCTTGCTTCTACCTGACTACGTTTCCTGACCTTTTACAGTGCTTCCTTCTTTATATTTCTCCTTGAGTTCCTTAACCATGTTTTAAAATAGTTTAGATACATCTCTTATGTATCTGTATTCTTAGCCTTTGTTCTCCATCTTCTGGCTCCTCTTCTCCTCACTTGACCCTTCCATATAAAGCCTTGCAATACTATTATTCTCCCTGCTCCACTCCATCCCTCTTCTTTTTCTCTCATAATGTAATATATAATGTGAAGCTATGGGTCTATAAAACTCTTTTCTCATTTTCAAGTGAATGTGAAGTTATGACCAAGGCATTCTGTTTTTAATCCATATTCCCCCCAAAATGAACTCGGTCAAATCCACTTAACCTCTAGCACATCTCACCTTGAGACTGATATTCTTCATGTCATCCTGCATGGAGCTTTGGCAGAAGAGAGTGAGACAATGAGGTGTGGAGAGAAAAGAAGATTCCAAGAATCCTTCCAGACCAGGTCTGAATCAAGGCTCTACTACTTTACAGCAGTGTAGCCTTAGAATATATACTTAACGTCTCTGGTTTCCGCTTTCCCAACCTATAAAATTTGGTTGATATTACATATATCGATGAGTCACTGAGGAAAATTAAGTTAAATGATGACACCTATTTAGAGCTTTCATAGTGTAGATACTCACGAGAGTCATAATAACAATTAAGGCTTTCAATCAGCAAATATGTACTGAACTCGTTTGGTAATGATGGTGGGATGAAGAAATGAAAAGGGGCCCTTGATTTCTCTCCTTATATATGAATTATAATCATGAAAGATTTTCCATTTTATTTTGAGGATAAATACAATCTTCAGCTCTGACCAGGAGAAAGTACATTCATCCACTTAACAAATATGCACTGGAAATCTACTGTGTGTTGACAAGCAACAATGAGTAAAATCAAACACAATGCCTGCTACCTGAAGCTTATACATGCCATGTTCCTGTAAGGCAGCGAGTCTCAACCAGGCCAATTTCCCACCAGGGGACTTTGGCCAATGTCAGAAAAAAATGTGGTCACGATTGTGTGCTATTGTTATCTAGTGGGTTGAGACTAGAGATCCTGCTAAAAGTCCTCCAGTGCTCAGAACATTACAACAAAGAACTGTCTGACTGCAGAGAAACCTGCTATATGGGAAGGGATAAGGATGTGAGATAACCATTATTAAGGCAAGGAATGAAAACAGATAAGACAGACTTCCTCATTGCTCTGGACTCTTCCAGACACTAAACTGCGATTAGGAGATTAGAGTTTCCTGCAATTGACTAGGGAAGGAAAGAATTCCCAGGTGCTTAGGCTAGGTGGTACAGCTCAGCCTGGAAGCAGGAGGACAGACCAAATGCCCATTGTTAGTGCCCTGACTCTGCTCCTTGCTGCAACAACTGTGCTGGGGATGCTTGGGTGTGCAGCTAGCACGCCTGGCTTTGCATTTCAGTCAATGCTTTTGGACTCTGAAAGCTGCCCCCAGGGAAACCACTGCATATGAAGAGCTGCAGAAGAAGCACTTCAGTAGAGATAGTTAGATAAATAATCCTGAATAAATTGCATATTTTTAAGTGCTTTATTAATACGGTTGGGTAGAGAGCATGCTAAATTCCTGCATTGTGAAGATGAAGGTTATAAGAGGAGGATTATGCAGAGAACTAAATGAGAGGGTGCAGGGAAAGAAAAGAGCAAGGCAAAGGCAAATTCCTTGTTTGTGTGTGTCTGTGTCAGTGAGAATAAACATAGAAGTATAGATATATGGATATGGGGCACATGCTGTATTTTGGAGCTGTTTGGGGAGATGGACTGGCATATTGCACAGTCCACCATGTATGTGAGTAGGTCACATACTACTATTACACCAGGATTTGCAAACTCAAGTGCCTCCAGTGCTGAATAGATCCCATAAATGACTGAAGCTGGCCAGGTGAAACTTTGGGGGGAATGCAGAAAGCATGCATTGCCAGAGAGGACAACCATACATCAACTCCAGTCATTTATTATCTTTGGGGTGTGGGGAGAAGCCAGAATTCATATTTTTTACATAA
Source organism: Carollia perspicillata (assembly GCA_004027735.1). Taxonomy (NCBI): domain Eukaryota; kingdom Metazoa; phylum Chordata; class Mammalia; order Chiroptera; family Phyllostomidae; genus Carollia; species Carollia perspicillata. The sequence goes on from PVKM010019397.1 coordinate 22,552, forward strand.
AATATTATTTGTTAACCCATACATACAACATCAGGGGAAAATAAGAGTATTTGCAAGTCATAAAATCCACTAGCTGTGTAAGCCTCAAATTCTCAAATTTAAAATATCCAGCTAGAGCTTTATTTTAATGACATATTTTTTAAAACAATTTATTGCAGAGAGGACTATACAGGAACATGGGGTTTTGAAGTGGGAATCCACATAGTCCTTCCAATTAACTATGACCTTAGACCCATCACTGTATTTTCTTTTCTTTTCTTTCTTTCTTTTCTTCCTTCCTTCCTTTTTTTTTTTTTTTTTTCCTGCCTTCTCTGGTTTGGAAGTTTGAGCCTGGAAGACCTACTTAAAGAGTCCTTGTGAACAGACAATGGGCTGGTGGTGTAAACAACTTATCATTCCAATACCAGACAGAGCCACCAGATATTGGCTCCTTTCTTCCTTGGGAGGCAGAGTTGAAAGGAGTTAGCTGTTATGGTACAAAGGAGGAAACGCCAGGACTTTGTCATCAGAATGTATATGAAGGCAGGTGAAAAGTCAGTGCAGATTGTCCCCCAACCACATATCTTTCTACCTGACTCCCTCAACTGACCCCCTGTGGTAGACATTCGTCTCCAACATCTTCCAATTTCTTCCTCCTAATAAGAATAACATCTTGAATTTCTTTTAAGAAGAAACTCCTTCTCCATCCCCAGTCTTATTAGAACTTACAGTTCATATAGAGTCTTGTTCATCTTTGAGTCCAAACCTGACTAATAAGGTTATCCCATGTTCCAGACCAGAACAATTTGTTCACGGATGGGTATGTGACACATGAAAGTTATCACTGGGATGTTGCCTTGATGATTGGGAAAGAGGTACTCTTTTCATCCTGGTCTTGATAAGCAGGTAATGACTCAGTCCAGAGTTGCCTGTGAATATCCTTCTACTACTTAGGGAGAATGTCATGAAATAAAGTAAACATCAAGGAAAGCAGAGCCTAGAGTTACTGCAAGGCACATTCCCAAAGAAGTCATTATTTGGTTAACTTGATCCAGCCGTGGCTGAAACCCATTTTGAACCATAAAATGCATGGTTTTAAAGCACAGTATATTCTACTTCTGTCTAAAGGCAGTTCTATTTGGATTTCTGTCATTCTTAAATAAAACATTGAGAAGAACAAAGCTCCCCTGCCCCATTCCAGCCTTCTTATATCAAGATCCAATCCTGTAGTCTCATGTGGCTCATGGAAGGAAAATAATCTGAAAATTTACATCTAGAGTCATAGTTCTTATCTTCTTACATTATGGCAAATAGGCTAAGTGTATGGCTTTGGGGAAAGACCTCAGATGGTAATTTAACTCTTCCGTCTACTATCTGAGGACTCTGAACAAGTAACTCACAATTTCCATATCTGTATAAAAGGAATCATATTGCCTTCTATAGGTGGTCACTGTAAGAACTAAACAAAATAATAACCTATTTTTGGAACTCTGTCTGAATATGAGACACTGGGTTTACTGCTTTTCATGCATCACATCATTTAATTCCTGTAACGATTTAAAGAGAAACATATCACAAACATGTCTAATCCACCTGAGTAGAATCCAAATGTCACTGGGGCTGCCAATGATTTTTTTAAAGATTTTGTTTATTTATTTTTAGAGAGAAGGGAAGGGACGGAGAAAGGAAGGGAAACATCAATGTGT
>PVKM010019398.1:0-13337 GCA_004027735.1 Carollia perspicillata
CTTCCAGGTCTCATTTCTTTAGCCAAGGCCCTGACTTGGGGCAACTGGGAGGGTCAAGCTTGTTCCTCAGACTACCGGCTTCAAATCTTAGGGCCCCAGCATTGCTCAGCATAAGGCCAGACCCACTGAATGAATGACTCCATGAATGAATAAATGACATGACATGACTCTGGGGCAGCTCCCCAGCTGGGCCGCAGTACCAGGGGAAGCCTTGTTCCTGCCTACCCCACAGTCAGGGCCAGGAAACAGCTGGCTCCACCAAGACCGGAACCCAGAGATGTGTTGGGCTGCCCCCTCTTGCTGGTGCTTTGTCTGCCCCCGGGGGCTGCCAAGGATGTTCCCCTGAGCTCCTGTCCCACCTGGAAGCTGATAGAAGAGTGAATGCTGAGCCACCTTTCCCTTTTTCAGGTAGACCCTCCTCTGCTGGGGAATACATATAACTCAAAGATAATATTACATGTTGCTCAGCCCTCTAGTACCAGCCCTCAGTAGTCTGAGCCTCAGTGTTCTCATCTGGAAAATGGACAGTGAAGTGATGTAAAAATCTCCTAAGGGTGCCGTGAGATGAAAGGAGGTGAGGAATGGAAGTAAAAAGCTTAAGCAAGTCATCTTTTGTTTCTCTAGGTGAGATCTAAAGGGAGCCTGACTTGCAGGGAGGAAAAAATTGAGGCTTTTATCTTTCCTTATCTCATTATCTCCTGCAAAGCGGTCTAGCCTTATCTCCCCTCTTCTGCCGCATTCTCTCTCTCTCTCTCTCTCTCTCTCCCCACGACCCCACCCACACCCGATTTTCAGGCTTCTTTCCAAGAAAGAGTGTGTGTTTTGGTGGGTGGTCTACGTCAGTATGGAGACTGAGCTGGCACCATTTGGCTGCCTGAACCTCAAGTTTATAAGTCCTGAACTTATAAGTGTCTGTTTCCCAGTTTCTGTCTGAATTTCTGATTCTCTACCTGTATGTCCACCATTCAACTGTTTGACAGATATTTATTTTCATTTTAATTAAATGTGTTGGGGTAACAGTGGTTAATAACATTATGTAAATATTAAGTGTACCACTTTATAATCCGACACCTACGTACTCCATTGTGCGCTCACCGCCGAAGCCCGGTCTCCTTCCCTCTCTTTTACTCTCTTTGCCTCCTTCCTCCTCCCCCAATAGCCTTCCCTCTGGTACCTACCATTCCATTCTCTCAGATAGCTCTTGAGCTCCTACCACGTGCCAGGCATTGCTGGGGACAATGCAGTGACTAAGACTGCCCTGATCCCTGCCTCCATGCAGATCACAGGCCATCGGGGCAGACAGTCACAGCCCCGAGGGGGAGAGAGCAGGTGTCAGGGTTGTGATGGGGTAGACCAGGGCACTGTTGGAGTCCAGAGTAACAACTGACAGGAACCCAGGGGGCGAGAAGACCTTCTGGCTGAGAATATTAACAGCTAACACTTCTATCGCTGTTAAAATATATTATACCCATCCTAGAGCTGGGGGGGACTGAGGCCCCGTGAAATGAATGGGCTTATCCCAGCTGGGTCAGCTAGGAGGGGTGCTGGTCTGGCCCCCATGATTCTGGCCATGCAGGTTTAAAACCATTGGTGGAGGAGGCCTGGAGGCCAGGGCAAGGGTGGTGGTGGGGGAACTACATCCAGCGTTCTTCAAACTTGAACCCGCTTGTGCGGTAACCTAGCTAGTCTGGGAGGGCAGTTGGAGGAGGGTGGGGAAGCGTCCAGGACACTGGCCACCCAAGTGCATACACCTGACTCGCTGTCAGGCGAGCAGAGTGCGCTCCTGAGCCCCCTCTCTGCTCTTTGGGCGTGTTTCTGGACTGTGAGTTAGAAGAAACTTGCTATGCCTTCTACCCAGCTGGGTGAGAAATTCCTCCTGGGGCGATTGGCACATTCAAAGCTCATTAAATGCCAGCTGGTGTTATTATGATGATTATCCCCATTATTATCCTCAATAACTGATTAATTAGAACTAATGCGTCCTCTTCGCGTCCAATTGGGTTTCTCCCGGCAGAGAAGTCACCGGACCCCGTGGAGAGGAGAGCTGGGGCTCAGACCTCCCCGTAACGCACGATTCAGCCCACCCCGTTTCCCCCAGCCCACAGTAGGCCTTGTAAAGCTGCGAGAAGGCTGCTGTGGGGAGTACCTGGCAGTCGTAGTCTTGATGGGGGCGACCCTTGCAGCACCCCCGACTTCCGTGGTGAAGGGTCCCGCAAACCCCAAAGGACCGTAGAGCGCTAGGACCAAGCGGCTCGGTCGCCGCCGGGTGCGGAGGCCAGGCCACCCCGAGACCACGCCCATTTCCCCTGAGGATTGGCTTTTCCGCACAGGCACGCAGCCCGGATTGGCGAAGGAGGCCGCTGCTCCTGGGATGCCCCGCCCCACTCCTCTGAATCCGCTGATTCTGGTTCACAGGGTTCACCGGCCCCGCGGCGGCAGGCGCGCCGGGTAGGGTGGACAGGGTGGGTCCGGTCTGTGTTAGGGAGAGAGGGGCGCCAACGGCCAGTTTCAGGGTCGCGTTTGCTACGCGTCCGACAGCCCAGCCCGAGTCCGGAGCTCCGTCATGGGCCCGGGGCCCCCGGCGAACGGAGCGGGGGCGCCCCCGCGGCCGCTATCCCTGGCGGCCCGGCTGAGCTACGCCGTGGGCCACTTCCTCAATGACCTGTGCGCGTCCATGTGGTTCACCTACCTGCTGCTCTACCTGCACTCAGTGCGCGCCTACAGCTCTCGCGGCGCTGGGGTGCTGCTACTGCTTGGCCAGGTGGCCGACGGACTCTGCACGCCCCTGGTGGGCTACGAGGCCGACCGCGCCGCCGGCCGCTGCGCCGGCTACGGGCCGCGTAAGGCCTGGCACCTGGTTGGTAAGTCGCGGCCGAGCCGCCCCCATTCATCTGCCTGCCCAGTGCCCACTGTGGCCTGAGTCTCCCCCTCTATGAATGCCCGAGGGCCTGAGCCAATCCCCTCTGCTTAACTGCCCTGCGCCCCTTCTCTCTGTCCCATGGCCTGAACCTGCCCCCGTTGTCTGCCATGTCCTGAGTCTCCCCACCTCTGTCTGCTTCATGGCTGCTTGACTGACCATCCAAGCCCCCTTCATCTGACTGTTGGTGTTTCTCTGCAGTTTCACTTCCCTTTGTCTCTCTGACCCCTGGGGGTCCCCTGAACCACGTTCGGGTTGGGTCTGACTGGCCAGCGCCTCGTCTGTCAATCTGACTTGTCTAGTTTGACCTGTCCATTTCGGTATCAGGGTGACCACTGGGACAACTCGGTGTGAGTGAGGGTCAGACTGTCTAGAGAGGGGTGTCAAACTCATTTTCACCAGGGGCCACATCAGCCTCGAGGTTGCCTTCAAAAGGTAGAATGTAATTTCAACTCCTTAACAGTTAAGGAGTAGTTACATTTACACAGTCCTAAAATTATTTCGGCCCTTTGAAGGCAACCAGAGGCTGATGTGGCCCCCGGTGAAAATGAGCTTGACACCCCTGGTCTAGAGCCCCCTCTGTGCATCCCCTGTCCCCCATCTCAGGCAACCTTAGGTGTTTTGGGGGAGCTGCCCCGGCAGCTGAGCGTTGGGGATGGGGGAGACAGAGGGGCTGGGGGTCTGTGCCTGAAGAATGGCGATGGAGTCTGAGGGCAGATGAAGGGGTTGCCCTCTGGCCTGGGGCCTTTGCCTGCCTACAGGGCTGTCAGGAGAGTAGGTGGCAGGTCCTAGGGGGCAGGGGTGCCCTGCCTTGTGAGCACTGATGATAAGGCCTGCGTCCATGCATCCTTTCTCTCCCGCCCAGACCCTGGGCTTAGAGATTAGCCCCAGCCATATTCCCTGCTGTTCCTACCCTGGCAGGAGTGCCTACACCCTGGCGTTGGGGGCCTGCCTGGCATTTCAGGAGGCAGGGCCAGGAATCCTGCCACTGGGGGAATTCTGGACAGCAGCAGCTTTCTAGAAGGCTGGAAGGGGTGTCTGGTATTTTGTTGTCCTTGGGAACCATTATCGGGGAGGCAGTGATTTCCCCTGGGCCCTTGTGAGTGACATTTTTTTTTTTTTTTGCCGGCTGCAGCATATCTCTGAGTAGCCTGAGGGTGGCTGACATTACTGTGGCCACAACACAGGCTGGATTTCAGGTGTGTCAGGTGCTCAGGACAGGACATTGCCTTTGGGGTTTCGATGGATGAATAGGAGTGTGTGTGTGGATGTGGGGTGACATTCCAAGAAGTTGAAAGGGCTTGTGCAAAGGTGTGACCCATCATGGCTTTGAAGCTGCCGAGATGAGAAGTAGCTCGGAGTAGCAGGAGCGCCCGCTTTCATGCATTAGCTCTCAATTCCCACATATACCCCAGGAAGCAGGTATTTCCATTTTCTCCATTTCCTGGAAACTGAGGCCCGAAGAGGCAAAGTCACATGCCCCAAGGTCCCCCAGCCAGGCAGCCCAGCTCCTACAATGGTTAACTGGCCTGGGCAACAGCAGGGCGGAGTCTGGCCGGGGCAGCCCGTTCTTCTGACCAGTGTCTTTGATTGGTGCCTGGCCCCCAGACATCTGCTCGGGATGCCCCTCCCAGTTCCAGAGAAGGAAGCTGGCTGGCTGGTTTTGGTTTCATTTCCTGATTCCAGGGCTGCAGGGGAAGGCCCAGGGTCTGGGGATTAGATCACCTCCAGAGCCTGGGGGAGGAGGGAAGTCCAGCTGGCAGACTCCTTCCAGGGGCAGGGATGGGAGGAAAAGTGACTTAGAGAGACCTGGTACCCACCCCAACAGGGCCCACAGCCTGGTGGGGTAGGCAGGCAGGAAACAAGCAAACGGACAAACAAAAGAATTCCCGAAAGAAAGCAGGGTCCAGAACAGAATGCTTCGAGGCAGCAAGGGGACTGTTAGGGACTGAGCTGGTAAGGAGGGGGTTCTTTGAGGAGGTGGTGTTTGAATTGAGTCCTGAGGGATGGAAAGGAGAAGAGCATTCCAGGCAGAGGCCAAAGCCTGTGCAAAGGCCCTGAGGCAGGACTGTGCCTGGTGTGTTGGAGAAACAGCCAGGAGCCTTCTGTAGCTTGAGCAGAGTGAACAGGGGGAGAGGAGGAGAGGTGGGTAGGGAGGGGATAGGGGCAGGTCACGCAGGGCCTTGTGGGCCTTGAGAACTTGGGCTTGTTCTGAGATACTGGAGAGTTTGCCAGGGAGAGGTTTTCTTATGAGCGGATGGGAACCCTGGGGCTCATGGAGGGCAGGGTCCAGCATCATCACCTGGCCTCCTGACTCCTGGTAGCTCTACCAGATCCTTGATAGGAGTTGGGGGGGAAAAGCCTCGCATCCTGGGCAAGACGGGAAAGGGAAGTTGCGGGGGTGTAAATGGTGTATCTGTAGTGGGCGGTTTTTCAGGGGATCCCCACAGCCCCCTTTAAACCTGCTGTGTGACCTCAGGCTCTTTGCGCTTCAGTTTCTCCACCTGTCAGGGGCACTTCAGGGAGCCCTGGACTGGTACGGGGAGGCTGCGCTCTTGCTCCCTCTTACTCCCCGGCCGTATGTCCTGGTCCCGCCTGCTCACCTAATATGGTGTGTGGTCTCGGGACCACTCCAGCCTATTCTGTGTCTCAATTGGACAAAGGGGTCATATAGCTTGGACTGGTGGGTGGAGGCCTTGCCCCTCTGTCCTGTTTGGCTCTGTGACTTCTGGGGGGGCCCAGATCTGTCTGCCTCAGTTGCCCCATTTGTCACAGGTGCCATAAGCCTGGGGTGCCCAGAGCTGCTGACCCCACATACCCCACTGTGTGACTTTGGGAGGATCTCTAGCCTTTTCTGTGTCTCTGTTTTCTTCCCACCGGGGCACACCCCCGGGAGCTCTGGGCCGCTGTGGAAAGGTCCAGCGATGTGACCTGTCCCTGCTCTGCCCGTCTACAGGCACCGCCTGCGTCCTGCTCTCCTTCCCCTTCATCTTCAGCCCCTGCCTGGGCTGTGGGGTGGACACGCCCGAGTGGGCCGCCCTCCTCTACTACGGGCCCTTCATTGTCATCTTCCAGTTCGGCTGGGCCGCTACGCAGATTGCCCACCTCAGCCTTATCCCCGAGCTCGTCACCAATGACCATGAGAAGGTGGAGCTCACGGCTCTCAGGTACCACCTTGGTGGGACAGGATGGGGAGGGCACATGCACAGCAGGTGAGGGCCCCGAACCTGGGGCCCCACTCTGTGTGTGGTCTCTGCTTGGTCGTGTGGCTCTGGGTCTCTCAGCTCTGGCTTATACTCCTGCAATGCAGTGGATCAGCCACCTGCTGCCGCTTGTGCGAACGACCACAAAGAAGCTTCAGACAGCATGTGTTTATCATGTCATGGTTCCGGTGGGTTAAGACCCTGTCTCGGCTTAGCTGGGTTTTTGGCTTCAGTGTCAGTCCTGAGGCTGCAGTCGAGGCATTGGCTAGGGCTGGTCTCATCCGAGGCTTGGAATCCCTTCTCTGCTCATGCGGTTGGTGCCAGAATTCACCTTCCTACAGATGTAGAGCTCAGGGGACTTGCTGATTCTTTGACACTAGCAGGAGAGTCAGATCCCAGAAATGGCTTAAGCCTTTTTCCCAAGAATCACCCGAATAGGTCAGACTCGCCCAGGATAAGCTCATTTGATGGCCTCTGCAAAATCCCTTCCCCTGTGCCGCAGAAGTTGCCTAAATATGGGAATGACACCCCCCCATATTCATAGGTGCCATCCCCGAGGGGAGGGGATTAGGCAGGGCAGGACCAGGGTATGGGAGTCTCCAGGGCCATCTTAAAATCCTGCCTGCCGTGAGCGGGCACAGTTGGCACCCAGCTTGCTATGAGGAGGTTATTCTGGTTTCAGAGATCACAGGAGCGTTTATGGAGAGCTTGCTGTATGCTAGGCACAGTTCTAGGCCCTTCACATAACGAACCCATGTTGTCACGTGCCCAGGGCCATACCCACGTGCCTATGGGACGTGTGAGGTAGGAAAAAGGTACAGGAGGCGGCCGTTCCAGCAGAAGGGAGAGCACGAGTGAGGGGGACCAGTCGCTGGAGCTCAGAGAGCCCGGCTCACAGTTGGCACCCGGTGGGTGAGTGTCACTCTTGCTGTTGGGGTCGCGTCTGCTGATCTCCAGAGCAGCCTGTGCTGGCCCAGTCTGGCCTCCTCCTCACCCCTGCCTTTGAGTTCCCCATTATGACTGAGAGCCGCAGGCGCTAACGAACGACAGGGGTTGCTCAATGCCTGGGCCCCCAAGGGCCCTAGATGACAAGGGACAGGCTAGGTCAGGCCAAGCTCTGATGTGTTTTTTGCCCGCAAGCGCTTTATTGACAACCTTGTGTTGTCTCCTAGGTGGCTTCTAGATTAGCCTGGTTCTCACCTTTAGAAGGGAAGCCGGCTCCTGGTGAGATCCAGGGGCTGCCCCTGCCCTGCCCTTCCCAGCCCCTGGAGAGACCTGGCTCCGGGGCTGCAGGCAGGAGCAGACCAGGTGATCCTAGATCTTGCCCTGCTGTAGCCCAGGATCTGGGCGCCAAGAATTCCCGAGTCCTGCTTCTGAACCCCCGGAGTTCTCAGACTTGGACCACAGTCTCAACCAGCCCTGCTTTGCTGAGGCTCTGCGTTCCAGCACCGCCCCTGCCAGAATGGTGGTCGGTGGTCAGAGTCGTAACTCATCAGATAATATGCAGGCTGGGGAAGTGGGATTGGCAAGGGCTTCCCTGGGGCCACCCAAGGTTTGGTGGCTGAAATTACCCGTCAGCCAGAAGTTCCCCAGACTCTACAAGCAGCTCTGTGTGGCTGCCCGGGGAGGAAGTGGCCACGTTGTTTCCCGGGCTGCCATGCTGAGGCCTTGCCGGCCCCTGCCAGGTACGCCTTCACTGTGGTGGCCAACATCACCGTCTTCGGGGCCGCCTGGCTCCTGCTCCACCTGCAGACCTCTCCACATGCTGGGCCCACGCAGGACATCAGTGACCAACTGGGGGTCCAAGATGTGCCAGTGTTTCGGGTGAGCTGGGGCCGGGATGCGGGGCAAGGATGCTGCTGGTAGGGTGGGACATCCCCTACTTCTCCCCCCAACCACCGTCCTGAACTTGGGGCTTGGACTGTGAGAGCCACTGTTGATGCCTCTCCTGCTGGATCCTCAGAACCTCTCCCTGTTGGTGGTGGGCGTCGGAGCCATCTTCTCACTGCTGTTTCACCTGGGCACCAGGGAGGGGCGCCGGCCACTGGTGGAGGAGCCAGATGAACACAGCCCCCTGTTGGCCCCCACCACAGCCCGCCCCTTGCTGCTCTGGAAACACTGGCTTCGGCAGCCGGCCTTTTACCAGGTATGTCATGGGGGCACGGCAGGCCGGAGTGGATGCCCGTCTCCCACCTGGCCCCTGCTGCGTGGGGTGGCAAGCAGGGGCATCTAATAGACGAGCCAACAGCAGAGTTCGCTTCCCGCAGGCAGTGCAGACACTGCTGATCAATTATTGCTCCTTTCCACCTGACCGGCTGTGGTCATTACTAGTGGATCAGATGACGGCTGCGGCTAGGCCCCCAGTGTCCCCTGCTGGTGGGAGTAGAGAAGGGCCCTGCCTGTTCCCTGAGTCATTCCCTGTCTGCCCATAGGTGGGCTTGCTGTACATGAGCACGAGGCTCATTGTGAACCTGTCTCAGACGTACATGGCCATGTACCTCACCTACTCCCTCAACCTGCCCAAGGTGAGCTGGGCAGGGCGGGCCAGGGCTGTGGGGTGGGCCCTGAGCCTGAGGAGCCCCACCTGACGTGCATGCGTCCTCTGCCCCAACAGAAGTTCATTGCCACCATCCCGCTGGTGATGTATCTCAGCGGTTTCTTCTCCTCCTTCCTCATGAAACCCGTCAACAAGTGGATTGGGAGGAATGTGAGTGTGGGGGTCAGTGGGGGATGGTGGGCATGTCACAGGCGGGAACCCCCAGAACTCAGATGCACAGAACCCAGGTGATTCTATACCTTGGCCTCCGTACCTCGTAGATGCCCTGCGTCTCCAACCCATGTTCTAGAATCCTGGTTTCTGAGTGTCTTGGGACAGCAGAGCTCTAGAAATTTCTGTGTCAGCCAGTGCACCAACCAGGGTGGCTACTGAATACTTGAAATGTGACAGGCATGACTGAAGAACTGAGTGTTTCATTGCTTTAAAAGATTTTATTTTTAGGGAGAGGGGAAGGGAGGGAGAAAGAGAGGGAGAGAGACATCAATATGTGGTTGCCTCTTGTGTGCACCCCCTGCTGGGGACCTGGCCTGCAACGCAGGCACGTGCCCTGACTGGGAATTGAACCAGTGACCCTTTGGTTCTCAGGCAGGCACTCAATCCACTGAGCCACACCAGCCAGGGCTGAATGTTTCATTTTATTTAACTTTAATTGATTTGCACTTAAGATGTAAATAGCCACCTGTTTCTAGAACGTCAGATTGCTGATGAAGTCAGAGGTGGGGATTCCTTAGGGATGGTCCAACTTGACCCCCTCACTCTCCGGGGTTAGGGGTTAGGGGCTGGGGTCGGAGGAGTGAAGAGCAGAGAGGGCAGGTGCCAGGCTGGGAGCTGCCCGGTGAGGCGGGCCTGACGCTGGTCTCCTCTGCAGATGACTTACTTTGCGGGTCTGCTGGTAATCCTGGTCTTTGCGGCCTGGGTAGCGCTGGCGCGTGAACTGGGTATGGCCGTGTATGCCGCAGCGGTGCTGCTGGGCTTGGGCTGTGCCACCATCCTCGTCACCTCACTGGCCATGACAGCTGACCTCATCGGTCCCCACACGGTAGGGCTAGTGGGCAGGGCTGGGTGAGGGTTGGGGCCCAGGGCCCAGAACATGGGTGCCAATGTCCCTGCCTGTGTCCCCCCAGCACAGTGGAGCCTTTGTGTACGGTGCCATGAGCTTCTCAGATAAGGTGGCCAATGGGCTGGCGGTCATGGTCATTCAGAGCCTGCACCCCTGTTCGTGAGTGTGACTCATTTGTTAGTTCATTTACCAAGAGCATAAGAGAGGGTGGGGAGAGGTTGAGGGCAAGCTGTGCAGGGCCTTCTGGAGAACTTGGCTTTTACCCCCCAAGGGGGTTGGGAGCCCTGGAGAGCTGTGGACAGCGGGGTGGCCTGACTCTGGTGCTCACAGGCGCCCTCTTATGGCTGTGTCCAGGAGGACAGTATGTGGAAGGTGGGGACCAGGGTGGAAGCATCTACACTGGTTCAGCTGGGTGATGATGGGATGGACCAGGTGAGGAAGAGGAGGAGGAAGCAGTGGGCAGATTCAGGATAGACCTTGAAGGCAGAGCTGGCAGTGTCGGCTGAAGTGTTAGATGTGGGAGGAAAAAGGGTTGAGGGTGACCCACAGGTTCTGGCCTGAATGCTGGGGAAGACGGGGCTGCCTGAAGCTGAGGTGGAAGGAGTGGGAGGTCCAGGCTGAGGCTGGAGGGTCTCCACAAGTGTCCACTCCAGCTGCTCTGTCCTCCCCTGCTCCAGCTCAGAGCTCTGCTGCAGGGCCTGTGTGGGCTTCTACCACTGGGTGATGGTGGCTGTGACAGGCGGCGTAGGCGTGGCCGCCACCCTCTCTGTGTGCAGTCTCCTCATCTGGCCCATCCGCCTGCGAAGCTGTGAGTTACACACAACCTCTGCCCTTCCCAACCTGACCGTGCGTGGGGGTGCTGGGGCAGGCCCCACACTCACTAACCCCACCCCTACCCCCTCTCTTGCAGGAGCTCCTGGAGCCCAGCCTTGCCACTCCCCCATGGCCCCCTGCCCTGTGCAAAACAGCTCAACTGCGCATATGCCAGCCCCTGCTCCTCGGGTCCCCACCCCTCCCCTTCCTTGCCTGGCTGCAGGGATGATGGGTGAGGACAGGATGGGCTGGACTCATCTCTCCTGGGTGGGACACCTAGCAAGGCCCCCTGGTATCCAGGGGCCTATGGGTCCTCATGGTTTGGGGGTGCCCAAGCCTAACTCTAATAGATGACTTGGGGTGCTCCAAGTTGCATAGGGGCAGGATGTGAAGGTCTTGGGGTCCCAGGGCTGCCCCAAACTCAGCCCCAGCCCCACCTCACCCCTGGCACAGCTGGGGTCTCCAGGGCACTGGAGACAGTGAATAAAGACAGTGAATAAAGTAGCCACTCGTGAGGAAGATGGGCCCCAGCTGTCTGCCTGGCCCCAGAATGCTGAGGGCAGCAGGGACCCTGACCGGGACCTCTGGCTAGTGACTCCCTTTCCCTGACTGACCAGTGCCCTGATCCCCGGACGTGGACAGACATCTAGGGACAAGTGCAGCGTCCCCATAGAGGGAGTCTTTATCAGACTGCAGATGTGTAGAGGGGTTGGGGTCGCTGGCCAATGGATGGGCAGTAGGGTTCCAGGTCCCACTGCCGGTAGTTCTGGGCCGTGTAGCGTGGGCGCTGCGGTGCTGACAGGTAGGGTACATAGTCTGAGGCCGGCCCCAGCGGCTCCACCCCATACTGGTGCCTGTTGACCACTGTGGGGCAGGACTCAGGTCACTGTCTGGGTCCAGCTTCCTGGACCCAGACAGTTTTACCCCCAGCCCCCGGCTGCTGTGATGCCAGTCTTACCGTATTCCTTGCCCCAGATGGGTCTGTCTCTCCACAGCATGGTCCCCCACCGCGGGCTGCGGACCCTGTACTGGGCGGGCACGATGGGGTCATACCAGGCAGTTTCCCGGAGGTGCTGGGTGTAGGCTGTAGGGAGAGAAGTGGGTGTAGTGGGGGAGGTCATCTCTGGCCCTTGATCTCCCCTTGGGGTGGCCTGCATCAAGGCAGGTGGCCAGGCACTCACCGGAGGGCATGCTGTGCTTCCGATGGCTGTAGCATCCAAGCCATTGGGCATAGGCCTCCCGATAGGGGATGTCCAGGGCCCTCGGCAGCGTGTACCAGGCTTCGCGGAAATCCGAGTTGGTCAGGCCAGTATACCACAGCTGGCTGGCCGCGTCACATCCCATGGGTGTGTAGGCCCAGCGTACTGCCTGCTTGATGGCTGGTGGCCAGCGGGGCCCCATGAGGGACAGGTAGTCATCACTAAGGATTGGGCACAGAGGCAAGCTTGTGGCTGTCCCCTGGCCTGTCCTGGGCCACAGCTTGTCTCTAGAGTTGGCCTTTTACCCTCATTGCCACATGTTGCAACAGGGAGGGGGCAAAGGCCTGGCCCACAGTGAGGAGGGCTTTCATCTCCAGGTGGCTTGTGTCTCAGCACTGGATGCTCCCTCCTCTCTGCCACATCCTCCCCAGGACCCTCACTAAACCTTTCACTTTTTCTTGTCTCTCCCCTCAGGGGACACCAGGGAGGTGGGATCTGAAATCTCTGGCCTTTCCGGGGTCCTAAGTCCTTGTCCACCCTCCCAGATGCAGACTCTTTCCCCCAGGAAGCCCCTTGGCTTGGAGGCACACCAGGATGAAGTGGGCTGAGTTGCCCAGGGAGGGCAAGTGAGGTTGCCCAGATTCCTGGGAAGACCCTTGAGGGACTTTTGAGTTGTCACCAGCTGGGTGTGATGATGATCTTACATTTAAAGAATAAACTGTGTAGCTACTTATTCATGTCTGTTCCAGGGGTCATCTCTCGTGCCAGACTGTTGAGGCTAAGAGCACAAGGAGGGCTTCCCTGAGGAGGAGGTGACCTACTCCGGGTGAAAGGAGTGATGTGCAAAGGCCCTGGGGCAGCAGAGACAGTTAAGGAACAAAAAGGCTATAGTGCATAGTAGTGAGTGAAAATATTCTAATGACAGCAAAAGTCAAGTTGCAATGAGGTACCATTAAGACTAAAAATAGCCTTGGCTGGTGTAGCTCACCAGCCTGCAAATCTAACCGTCACCAGTTCAATTCCTCATCAGGGCGCATGCCTGGGTTGCAGGCCAGATTCCCAGTTGGGGGAATGCAAGAGGCAACTGGTCAATGTTTTTCTCCTGTCTCTCTCCCTTCCCTTCTCTATGAAAATAAAATCTTAGAACAAAACCCTACAAAGGAAAGCAGAAAAACCTGAAGCTGTTCACATGCAGCTGCAGGGAAACTTGCTAAAGCCAAACCCTGAAATGGCGATTCCTTTTGGACTGTACCCTGGTAGCACCGCTGCCTGAGAGACAGACACACGCACGTGCTCTGACCTGGTCAGCTCGCTCCTGGAAATTAACCCATAAATGAGGCTGGCTGTCCAAGATGGCCCATAAGGGCCACTGATAAAGCGCTTTTATCTCTGCCATACACAGACAACCTGGTTCAGAGTTCTCACTCCAGTAGATCTGAGCAGAGCATCAAAAGTAGAAATGCATGTCTCGTATAAGGCGGGATCAGCTTGGTCAGTTCTGGGACATCAGTCTCAGGAGCCTGATACAGGCTGGCATTGCCACCCAAAGGGTATTTCAAGATCACTTGGGGTGCCCAACCCTTTTAAA
>PVKM010019398.1:13437-24337 GCA_004027735.1 Carollia perspicillata
GGGAACCTGGACACACACGTGCAGGGGAGGGCACGTGATGATGGAGGCATAGGTGGGGCAATGTGTCTACAAGCCAAAGGACACCAAGAATTACCAATAAATCACCAGAAGCTAGAACATAGGGCAGATTCTCCCTCAGTCTCAGAAGGAACTGTTCCTGCTGACACCCTGACCTTGTACTCCTGGCCTCCAAGACCAGGAGCGAGTACTCTCCTGGTGTTCACGCTGCCCAGTGCACGTTCTGTTACACCAGCCCCAGAAAAAACCCCTCAGCGCCTGGTTTCTGTTTGCTGCACTGCGTGCGTGTGTGTTGTGCCGTGAGCGATCCAGTGTGACCTGCGCACCCTTGTCAGTCCCCAAGGTTGCCTTGTTCTGAACACCGCTGGGGAGGAGGGTACCCAAGTGCAAGTGGGTGGGAGGAGATGCAGGGAGCAGACAACTGAAGGTGCAGCCCCAGTGTCTTTTATGAATTATTAGTGACACTCAGGAGAAGCCAAGCCAAAACCCAGGGGGGCCATGTCGGCACAGGGCGGTACTCACTTGTAGAGAGGTGCTGGGAAGTCGACTTCCAGGGTCCCCTGGGGGATACAGTGCTGGGTAGCTTCCTGCCTCAGGGTCTGCATGTCTGCCCCTGGGCTCCTGCGTGCTCCTGCCTATAAGGCCTGTGAGGCCATTGTTGACAGCAACAAAGGCCATTCTCTGTGTCCTGGCAATGCTGCTGGCGGCCCTGGCTCCTGGCTAGACCACTCCCTCCCACCCTAGCTGAGGCTGAAGGAAGGAGGTGGGGCCACACCTGAGTGGCTGGGGGCTCAGGGCTCCCCTGGCCCCCTTCCTGTATTTCCACATGGGGCCTCTGAGCCAAATGAAGCTCCGGAATTTCGCATCTGCATTCTCAGCTCCACCTTTCCAGGTGCTTAACTTCTCCCCACCCCTACTGGGTCCTCAACCGGTTTCCAAAACACACCGGAGGAAAAACCTGCAAGCAAATGTTCCCAGCAACAATTCAAAATAACCAGAAGTGGAAACCCAAATGCCCACCAACTGGTTAGACAAAATGTAGTCCCTCCACACACTGGAATATTACCGAACCATTTCAGGGAGTGAAGTGCTGACGCTTGCTACAATGTGGATGGACCTTGAACACATGATAACTTGTGAGAGACCTTGAACTCGGGAAGAAAGGCCAGACACAAAATGCTCCAGAGTGTGATCGCACTTATGTGAAATGTCCAGAGCAGGCACATCCAGAGACAGGAAGTGGGTTCATGGTTGCCAGGGGCTGGGGGAGACTAACAGAGGTGGGTTTTCTTTTTGAGGTGATAGAAATGTTCTAGAACTAGAAGTGCTGTTTGTGCCCTGGCTGGTGCAGCTCAGTGGATTGAGTGCTGGCTTGCAAACCAAGGGGTTGCCAGTTCAATTCCCAGTCGGAGGTTGCGGGTTCAGTCCCCAGTTGAGATGTGTACAGAAGGCAGCCAACCGGTGTTTCTCTCTCACATCTTTCTCTCTCCCTCCCTCTCTCTCCGAAAATAAATACAATCTTTAAAAAAATGTAAATAACATCTTTTTAAAAAATGAAACAAAAAGTGCTGTTTGCACAACATTGTGAATGCATCTGACGTCACCAAATTGTTCAGTTCCAGACAGTGAGCTCTAAGTTATGTGCATTTTACCATGATTTTAAAAAATAAAATCCAGAATCTGCCTTCCGTTCACCACCTCCACTTGGTCCTGGCTGGTCACATCACCAGCCTGGCAGAACCTCCTCTGTGGTCTGTGTTCCTGCACCAGGGGTTAGGGCCCCACATAGCAATCTTTTCCCTTCTCAACTCAGTACCAGGGCTCCCACCTCTCTCAGGGTAGAGACCCAGGCCCTTCCAATGGCCCTCGAAGCCCTGCATGACCTGCTCAGGCCCGTCCCTGCCTCGCCGCCTCCCTTTCTCCCCCCACTCCCTCACTCTGCTCCAGCCACGTGGGCCTCCTCACTGTTCCTCTAACACATCAGGAACTGCCCTGCCCGGGACCTTTGCACGGGCTGTGCCCACTGCCTGGAAAGCCCCCTTCCCAGGTGTCTCCCACTCTTTTTCAAGCTCTTGCTCCAGCACCAGGTTTGTTGCAAGCCCAGATTCAAAGCTGTCCCTTCCCAAAGTCTCCTCTCTCCGTCACACAGCTCACTCATACCCAACAGAAACTCCACCAGGGCAGGTTTTGGAATACCGTCTGTTTTGTGGTCCCTAGCGCTTAGGACAGGGACCTTTACCAGGAGGGAAGGGCCTAGGGTGCTCCACCAGTCCTGAGCAGCTGCAAGGCCCACTGGTCTCTCACTGCTGCACTGGCCTCTGCCTCATCCACGACTCCTTTCCCAAAAAAGCTACATTCAATGATCAAAGGACACATGACAGACCTTGCCCCACTCCACCCCACCCATCAACCTTCCCCAGGTGAGGACACTGGGCAGGAGACACCCCCACTGCTGGTTTTGGTCCTGTTAGGTGGAGGTGGCGGCAGCACCTGCCCTGAGAGCTCCCATACAGCCTGCAGCTCCTGGTGGGCCCTCCCTCCCCTGCCCCTACCTCACAGCAGGTGACTACCACCCCTGGCCTGTGGCACCTCTTCCCCAGCTAGGCTGCAAGGACTGGTATGAGTGCACACCATCCTCACCCTCACTAGACCATGAAGTCAGGGACACTGGCATCCCTCCCAGACAGCTCTCCCCAGGCACAAGGGTGCTTCACTCAGAGCCAGCGGTGAGCTCTTCAGCAGCTGCACAGGGTGAGGACGTGGCAGGAAAAGGATTGTTTTCTTATTAAAAAAAAAAGACACAAACAAAAATGACGACCAATTGAAACACACACATCTATGTACAATGTCCTCGCTTGAGGCTGTGGCACGCAGGTGCTGGGATGGGGCAGGAGAGGTGGGGGCCCACCCTTCCCGGAAGCCCAAGCAGGTCCAGCTGATAGCCCCTCCTAAATGAAGGTTTTAAAAGCTGAGACACCTGTCATATCCAGGTACAGTGGGTGGGCTGTGCCCTCCCCAGGTAGCCTTAAACATTTCTGGAACCTATCTACAAAACACAAACCAAACCAAAGTCACAAATACATATATACACATGCACATGTATGACCGACTGCAGGGGAAGGGACACTGGAGGAGGGGGGCCTCAAAGCAGAGCCACACCCACCTCACCCTACAACTGGGCCCACCTTTCTCCCTCCAATTTCTCCAGGTCTGGAAATGAGGTGGTGTCCAGGTACAGCTTGGGCAGAGGACAACAGGGTGGGGGCAGGAGCAGGGAAATCTGGGAGCTTCTGGGGGCCAGCGAGCACTCCCTCCCTGGCACCCCCATGGCCATGGGCACAGATGGGGCACGATGGGACGGCCGGATGGAGGAGGGCAAGGCACCACCCTTAGGTCACCTGGATCTGTACACTCAACAAGGTGCAGGCACTCCAGTCCTACTGGTGACAGAGCTCAGCTGTGACCCCGTTAGTGATAAGGACAGTACAGGGTCAGGGCAAGCACATGATGGCAAGTGGACCAAACTTCAGTTTTCCTTGAACGAGTCCATTTCGAGTTGACCTCCTCTGGTGCACAGCCTGCCTGGAGCCTGCTCCTGACACCCGGCCCCTAGCAAAGTCACCGGGACGACACAGGGGCAGCAGAGGCGGTCACAGAGAGACCTAGCAGGAGTGTCCTGTTGATCCAGGGGCTGACCTGAACCGTCCTACTGCTGGGCCCTTCCCTGGCTGAAAGGCTTGGCATCCAGCTGTCTGTCCTGTTGCAGGCGTGGGTGGTGGCAGTAGTGGTGAACCCATGCTTCTGAGAAGAGCATGCAGCCCGACAAGGTGGTGATGGACAGAAAGGGAAGCAGGCAGGGGTCCAGAGAGGTGTCCATCCCCATCCTAGTGTCAGAGCTGGGGCCACAGAGCTACCCAGTGTGGAGGGAGCTGGAGCCCGTGCCTGCTGGTGCCCGACCACTTCCCCTCCCCAAACATCGCCGACAGGGTTCGCAATCAGGCTTTAATGAGAATCTTCAGGGTCTCTCTGGGCCCGGCTTCCCGCCCACCCCGGCTGCTTCCTCCGGGGACATGTGCGGGGAGGGTGGGTCATGCATGTGATGACAGATGGTGCTCCTTTGCCCTGATGGCTCGGCCCATGGTTTACCGGATTCTGGTGAAGAGGTTGAGAACGGACACAGATTCCTGCAGGGCACACAGGAGGGAAAGCTGAGCGCAGCTGGGGGAAACAGGTTTTGGGCCAGAGGAGGAGCATGAGTAGGCACCACAGTTCCCTGGTGCCCTGAGCACCAGGCTTTGGATGCAGAGTGAGGAAGGAATGGGGACGAGAGTGCAGGGGTCCCAGGGGGAAGTTACAGCAGAGTCTGGTGCACAGGGCTGCTCAGGTGGCAGTGGAGACAGCCCCCAGGACAGGCCGAGGGGATGCCCGTGGGGAAAACACCTGGCGCTGATACCGACCCACTTTACCTTTGTCGAACGGGTTTTGCTAAAGACATTCCAGAACCTCAGGGTTTCGTCGCCAGCACCAGTGACAATGGCCTCTCCATCAGGGGACATGGCCTGAGGGAGGAGACCCTCAGTGTACTTGTGCCCTGCCACTGGCCCCAGGGATGGCATCAATGACAGGAGGGGAGTGCTGGGGGCTGGGTTCCCACAAAAGCCAAAACACAGGACACCCCCACCCCCACCCAGGAGGGCAAGTCTGTTCTGTGCACTCGGGCAAAGGACACAACAGTTAAGCATATAACATTTCTTCCAGAAAGAAAGAAAAACCCTTGGGGAGGGACTGTGTTTGAGGAGGGGCTCCCGTCCCCAGCACATGCAAGTAAGTACGTGATGAACCATTCTCAGAGATTTTCAACGACTCAGAAAATAGTTGAATGGGGATTAATTGTGCTTCCTCATACACATAATTCGGTAAAAATAAACGAATGTGTGGAGATCGCCAGCAGGACAGAGCTGCCCTTCCTCACAGGGCCAGGGAGTTCAGGAAGGGAGACTCAGAAAGTGATGAGACACAACCAGTGTTTGAAAGCAGAACGAACTCGCCCTGCTGTTGGGTCCAGACACAGGAGCTGGCCTAGACGACCCCGCCCCTTACCTCACAGACCTAGGCCAGGAAGGCTGCCAGTTAGGTCTGCACCCTGCCTTCCCTGGGGTCTGGTGCTGAGTCTGGGACCCACCAGTGCAGACTTACCAGGTACAGAACCCGGTAGGAGTGCCCAGTCAACTTGGCCACCTGGGTCAGGGACGGGTACTTCCAGACCAGGATCTGGTTCTGTGAATAGCCGTGCGTGCTCACCTGGGGGATGGAGAGGGCACTGTCAGAACCTGGGGCTTGCCTCCCATGACCCCAGGGCTCATATAAAAGCCTGTCTACTACCCCTGCTGCACCCGTTGAAAAGCAAAGATACCTGGACCCACCCAGCGCTTGCCCCCAGACTCTGGTTGATGAGTGGAGAGTGACAGGAAGCTACATTGCACCCAAAGCTCAGGCAGCCTCTCCTGGTGGTCAGCAGGCATGGGTGCCTGGATCAGGGATGGCCACTTCCAGACTGTGGTATGGTTCTATGACCTGGGTGGCAGGGGCAGGACTTCACTCCAAGACCCCGGGGAGGTCTTGCTGGGCCCCTACAATTTCTCCTGCATGCCTCAAGGTGTGCCCCGTACTCACCAGCTCATTGGCATGCTTGGACCAGGCCAGGTTGCACACCTGGGAGCCTGTGTCGATGCACTGCAGCGGCTGCCCTGTGAGTGTGTTCCAGAAGCGGATGCAGCGGTCGGCCGTGCCACCGCCGGAAGCCAGCAGCCCATGCTGGTGTGGGGACCAGGCTATGGCCTTCACGGCCGCCAGGTGCTCCGTGTACTGCTGCACGGGACTCAGGCTTGAGTGGTTCCAGACCAGCAGCTGGGGGGGTAGCAGCTGTGAGGCCCCCAGCAGCCGTGGTCCACAGGCAAACCCCCAAGGAGAAGATGAATGGCCTCACCCCAACCTGTCATGGTCCTCCCTTGGGGGCATACCCTTGTCGTCCCTGCTCTATGGATGGGGGCTGGCCAGGTGGGTGGGCCAATCTGGAGGCCAGGACAATGAGGGGCTCAGGGAGTCTACCTTGTTGTCATTTCCTCCTGAGGCGAGGAGCTGGTGGTCCGTGGACCACTTGAGCCCGCACACCTCCTGCCGGTGGCCCTGCAGTCGCCGCTCCGACTGCAGGGGTGGGGTTCGGATGTCCCTTTGCAGGATCATGCGATCCCGACTCCCAGACGAGAGCTGGTCAGCGTTCCAGGCCAGTGCCCCTAGAGGCCAGGCGGAAGGTGGGGTGAGGCCGAGGCCTGGCCTCTTGGGAACAGCGTACTCTGGGAATCATCACTTTCTTGTGCCTAGTGTCACTCCCGTCCCCTGGGATCACAGCCACCCATCAGGACCCTGGGCTCCTCACCGACACGCGCTGTGTGGCCTTCCAGCATGGAGAGCTTCTTCCCTGCAGCTGCGTCCCAGATCTGCACGAAGCCCTTATGTGTGCCAACAGCCACCAGGTTCCCCTAGGACCAAGGACCCGGGCGAGAGTGGGCATCAGCCCACGGTGTGGAGACAGACTCCCTGGGCTGTTCTCTCTTCCCTCCTTGCTGCAGGACCTTGGGGCCATTTCTTTAAAAGATCTTTAATACAATACATGTCCCTTCGTGCCAAAGGGACAGCCCTGCCTCTTCCCTTCCCCCAACTTCCTGGTTAGATGGTTACAGAGAGCATGGATTTGTCAAAATCCAGCCAACACACACTTAAGACCCATGAGCTTCAATGCATGGACTCGCCTGCCTGAGCCCGGGCTGCCTGCTGGCTGGCATGCAGGGGATGGAGCTCTGTGGGGGCTGTGGCCAACCTTGCATCTCTCTGTCCAGCAGCCCTGCCAGCAACCTTGTCGTTGTAACAATCTCTACCAGGCTGGGGACAGGTGGGGTGCAGACATCACCCTGGGGCTTGGACAAGACCTCCAGGCTGGGTTCTGGCTACTCTGGGTCCAGACCCCCAAACACTGTGGAGGGCCCTTGCCAGCAAGGCCCAGTCAGACCTCCCTCGCCCGGCCCTGCCCAGCCGGGGATCAAGCCCTGTGTACTGACCCGCTCAGACCAGCCCACGGAGGTCACTGAGTCCCCTTCCACAGAAAGATCACAGAGCCGGGTCACCTGTGGGAAGGAGGGAGCAGTCAGTGTGCGCTGTTGTGCTGTCTGCTGATTCTTCAAGGTCCTGACCATCCACTCGTCCATTCATCCATCTGTTCATTCATTCATTCACTCAGTCACACCTCAGGCCCATGGGCACTGGCGTCAGTGCTGGGACTTGAGATAATGAAGTGTGGTTGCCTGGGAAGCTGAAGGCTGCAAGGGGACACATGCCAGCACAGGGATGAGTGACTACCAAGTCTGGGGAAGGATCCTCAGGTGATGAGGGCTTCACACAGATACATCGAACACCCAGGGATGTGTCTAACAGGTGGAAGTCCTCTCTAGAGGGAATCGCCTTCTGAACCCACTTGCATTAATCTCTGGAAATGCGCCCCCTGCCCCAGAGCATTTTCATAGGTCTGAGCCTATGGTGGGCCTGGCAGCAGCTCAGTTAGTGCTATGAGTGGGGTGGGACAGCCCCCAGGCTCAGCCAGGCCCCAATACCCACCTCCCCTCCTCTGTAGACACTGGCAGAGGCCAAACTGGGGGAGCAAGAGCTCTGCATCATCACAGGAGACAGGCCACAGCAGGAGGGGCACAGGGGACCCCACTCACACCTGCTGACTGACTACGCCAGTCAGAGTTCCAGTCTGTACTCGGAGGTAGGCCTCAGGGATGAGAGGGCAGGGCAGTGCTGCTCTGGGCTCGGGAGCACCAGCCACGCTCATCCTTTGCACAGGCCAGCCTGACTCAGCTACTGGAAGCTGCAGCCCCAACCCTGAGGCACACCCATGCAAGTACTTGTACAGACAGTTGCAGGCACTGGGGTACCCACCTGGCTGGTACACGCACTCCACAGGTACACGCAGGTGCCCAGCCCCACGCTGAGCACATTGAGAGATGACCAATCCACCAGATTCAGGTAGAAGTCATCCTGCAGCTCGGGTGCGTCCAGAACCTTGAAGGGGATCTTGGAGATTTTGCGGGTGGGTTTCCGGGGCGACCGCAGTAACTTCTGACTGTAGGGAGAGCCGAGATAGTGATTTTACGTCAATCAGCCACATGGTTAGCAATACTCCTTGGTTAATGTTACTACCCCTGGTTCACATTGGTCCTTAGTGTATCTCCTCCCACTCATCCTGCCCCTCTGTCCACATGATCCCAAAACCGTGGGTGCTCCCATGGACTCAAGCACTTTACCCTCAGGTGTTTGGCCACCCGAAATCTCAAGAGCCACACTGTCCCCTCTTCTTGGCACCTCCTCCAGAGGGGTCTGCTTGACTCCCCCTTCCCCAGTCTGGACCTAAAGCCTTCAGGCCGACATTGTGCCCTGGGGTGAGGGGTCTTAGGACTAATTGCAGCTCTCACATACCGCCCAGCTGCCCACCCAGCCCTGTCCCTGGCTCTCAAAGACCCAGACTTACCTTTTGTTGCTGACGGGGGACAAGGAATAGGGAGACACGTCATTGCCGTCATCAGGGCTTGAGCGCTTGGTACTGAGGGAATACTGGGTGGGGGGTACACACCTACTGAGTGGACACCCTGGCCCCAGAGCTCAGGAACCTCAGACCCCAAAGCTTGGGTACCCCAAGTTCCTGGTGGCTGGGTGGGAGAGTAGGGCTTGGTGCTCATCCTAACCAGGAGGACCTCTAACTGGGGTGTCCTGGGTTCCAGGAACTCAAGGAGAAGCAAACCAGGCCTCCCACTAGCAGTGACTGCCAGCATGCTCCTGCACCCTTGCAGCTACCAGCCCCTTAGCCACCCCGAGGGACCAAAGCCAGGCACTTTGCAACACTGCCAGGGGCCCTCATGACCTGGGACAGCATGAACATGCTCTGCGGGGCAGCTCTACTGAGGCCACTGCTCCTTCACCCTGCACCTGGGCACCTGCCCCAGGGTCACCTTTGTCTCAGCATGCATCCAGGAGGGCCACAGGGCAAGCCTTGGGGTTAAAAGGGCTTGGCCCTGCCTTCTCCCGCCCTCTTTGGGGTTCAAGGGCCCCAGCCAGGCTGGTGCGAGAAGAGGAGAAACCCAGGGAGGCCAGGCCTGCGTGGCCTGAAGGAGCTGCCACACAGCACAGGCAGCTAGGTCATGGAGGACAGGGATCTCTGTCCCCAGCAGGAAGCTGTGGTCAGTGTGGGCACAGCTGGCAGGCTCACCGTGAAGAGGCCCTTCTTCTCAGGCGTGGAGGGCTGCAGCCTGCGGTCCTCTGTCTGTGGGTCCTGCACCTTCTCAATGCCAGCCCCTAACAGCTCATTCTTCAGCAGGGCCGAGTAGGCCAGGCCATCTGCAGGCACCAAACATATTGAGAGGCTGGGGTGGGACCAGGTACGGGGGTAAAACAGAGGGTTTAGGGCCCTGACTCCTGACCTTTGCCATTGTCTGAGGTGGCATCTTTGGCTTTCCGGTTCTGGCTAGGAGACTTCTCATTCTCCTGTGGGAGAAGGAGGGAGTGGAGAGAGGAGTGAGCTGGAATGGCCTGGTCCTGCCCCAGGCAGCAGGGTCAGTGGCACTTCTCCCCCACCCTCTGCCCTCACATTGATCCTGTGGAAATTGACACTCCAGTTGGCACCGGCTCTTGAGGGGATGAAACGGTCCCCGTGCTTGCTGGGGGAGGACACAGGGGAGTTGGCAGGCGTCAGGGTCCGCCGCATCTCCGAGACCTGAAAGGATGGCAGGGTAAGGCTGAGTGGGAGCTTCGAGCCTGAGCCACTCTGCCTGCTGTACTTGTTCTCTGGCCACTGAATGAGGGGTTCAACCTTGGAAACCCAAGGGGCAGAGGTAAAACATTTGGATAGATAACTCATGTGCGGGACCCTGCTGGCAGCTTCGTGAGGCAGGAAGAGGTTGGTCTGTACTTGGATGCTTCCTGACAGCAAAACATCAGCATGCTACAAGGTGGCTCTGTTTGTTTCTAAGCAACCACAGGGAACAGACAGTTAAATGTTTACTCCCTGAGCACCGAGAGCATGTTGCCCTGTCACCCCCATTTCCTACACATGGGGATCTTCTCCCACAGAACGATCACCCAACCACCTGAACCAAGTCGTGAAGGCAATGCAGTGCTTCTGGCCAACCCTCTGACCCCACTTAATTGGCTGGCGAATATCCTTAATCTATAATCAACTTCCTGTGGGTTGAACTGTGTCTCCCAAAAGGGCATGTTGAAGTCCTAACCCCTGGTACCTGGGATGAGATCTTATTTGGAGATAGTGTCTGCAGACTGAATTGAGTTAGGACGAGGTCACACTGGAGCAGAGTGAATTCTTAAAATGAATGCCTGGTGTCCTTATGAGAGCCGGAGGCACGACCCAGAGAAGAAGAGATGTGAAAATGAGGCAGAAACCGAAGTGACGGGTCTAAAAGCCAAGGATTAGCCCTGCTGGGTAGCTCAGTTGGTTACACCTTGGTGGATCATCCCGAATACGCCAAGGTTGTGGGTTTGATCCCCAGTCAGAGCACATACAGCAGCAAACAATGAATGCATCAATAAGTGGGACAAACTGATGTTTTTTCCTCTCTCCCAATAAATTAAAAGCCAAGGATTTCCAGCAACATCGGAAGCTTAAAGAGACAGGAATGATCCTCCCCAGGCTCCTCAGCCCTGTCACTCCCACCCTACAGGCTCCTGTGTCCCAGCACCCTGTCCCCTCCCATGTCATCGTGGTTACCCCCAGACCAACTCCCCTGCACAGGTTGTGGGGCCAGAGCTGAACCCCTTC
>PVKM010019399.1:0-24249 GCA_004027735.1 Carollia perspicillata
CTAGGCTGCTGTATGGAGCAGGCTTGAACAAGAGGAATTTCTCAAAAAAAAAAAAAAGTGAAAAAAGAGATACTTGGTGGCTGTTTGGGGAATTCTCCTACAGCAGCCCCTCCAGCCTCCTCCCCACCCAGCTGTGCAGTGCTCCAGCAGTGGTGTGGAAGGCCCTGGGCTCACACCTGAAGCCCTGGGGAGAGTGCTCACACACTGTGGGACTGGCAGCTGATCATCCCACCACACCTGCAGGCTCAGGAAAGAGAGTGCCTGATGCCTGTGCCTCTGGGGAAACAGCAGAGGAGGCACGCACCAGCATCTGCAGCAGCAGCCAGGGAAGAACCCCTGCCCTGTGGAGCCAGGATGGCTGAGAAGCCCTGCAAGGCTCAGGGAGTCAGCATTCCCCAGAAAGACTTAACTCAGTGCGAGGGCTGAACTAGCCTGAAAGGGTGCTAAGAGACCCTAGCATCTAGGACAACAAAGAGCAAGAAGGGGTGTGTGAATAGCCCCTAACTAGTGCACCTCAAGGACAGTGCAACAGGTAGATTAAAGACCCAAGCTGGGCTCAGAAGAGCAGAGAACTGAGGAACTGAGCCAGAGGCTAGTAGAGTGATGCTCAGAAGGGAGAAAAGCTAAACCAATTCTCCCTCAGCCTGCTGCAGCCAGGAAGACCAGCAGAACTGCCTCGGCCAGTTTGAAGCTAGCAGGAAGCTTTTTTTCTGAAGTATTTTTTTTTCTTTTAACTTATTCTTCCTGTCTTTTCTTCTTTCTTTTTTCATTCCTTCTTCTTTTCTCTCCTTTTTTATCTCTTCTTCCTTCCTCCTTCTCCTCCTCCTTCTTTTTTTTTAAATTCCCACAAGTGAGACAATAAAACCTAGAACTGTGAAAAGATCAGATTTGGACCCAAAGAGGGGTCACCCCAACAGCTGAGACAGTGGGACAAATTTCACTTTGCTATTCCACAGAACTTGCAGGTTATTCTATATTTGTATTATTATTTTTTCATTATTTTTACCTCTTGCATTTTACTAGTATTTTTGTATTTCTCTCCTTTATGTTTAATCTTCTTCACTTAGCTGGTTAAATTGCATTGGTGGACTGGTTTTTCATGTTCTCTATTTCATAGTGTATTTTTAATTTACTGCCTTCCACTTCACTTGTGTTCAATTAGCACACTACTCTAGATCCTATGTTTCCTATTATTCTTATCCAGATCACATAAAATCTGTCATATGATTGTTGTTCTAATATTATTGTTAATAATAGTTGTTCTATGTAATTGTAAATACTACACAGCACTCTCCCTAGGTCTTAGCCCACTTCGCTGTTTCCTGAACTTTATTACTGTTGTGGTGAGCTCTATGCTGTCACACACTACTCCTATTTTCTGCCCTTTACTCTCACTTTACCTTATATTCTGACCTCCCACAAGCTCACTGCTTTCTAGATCCAACTCACAATCCTTCCCCACTCTAACAAGAGTCTTACTGACTTTCCACCCTTTCTTAAAAGTAGCTAGTTGGGTGAATATCCCAGAAAACACTACACATATCCGAAGGATCTCCTATCTCTTCTCTATAGGTTGGTACTTTAAATATCATAGAATACACCCCCTGCTGTCTTATACCATTTTGCCGTTACCCTCCAACTGATCACCAACAGGAGTAGATGGAAACTGTGAACACCAGGATAGATGCTGGGAGAAGAAATCCTCTTCCAGCAGATAACAACAGAAGAAGGTGAAGGAGGGAGTGGAAGCCACACTAACTCAACACAGGACATATCTGGAAATACAACTATTTCCCACTAAATGGTAGAGAAATTACTCAGAACAAACAACTGAACAGGGTAAGAGAGAATCCTCAAAACCTGGTATACGCAGAAGAACCAGCTTCAACACAACCTGATGACACCTGCACAACAGAATACAAGGGTGGCAGACAGAGTGATCCTCAGTTAAACAGCTGGAGGGGAGGACACACCAAAGAAAGACCCAACAGCAATCGAAACCCAAAGACATACAGAGAGCCAACATAAATGACAGCCCAAGACCAGCAAACTCAGGAGGTCAAGGAGATTGCACCACTGAATCTCACAGGTCCTCTACCATAGAAGTTCACAGCATAAACCCAGGGAGTCAGAACAGATTAATTTAAGTAGCTAAGGCTAACAAGAAGAGTCTCACAAAACAATGGGAAGACAAAGAAACAATCCCCAAATGAAAGGAAAGGAGGAAGCCTCAGAAAGAATGCTAAATGAAATAAAGGCAACTCAACTATCAAATATTGAGTTCAAAGCAATGGTTGTAAGGAAGCACAATGAGCTCACAATGAACTACCAGAAACTACAGGGAAATTACAATGAACTCAATGCAACGTATCTCAACATGAAAAAGGAAATAGAAGCTATCCATAAGGGCCAGGAGGAAATGCAGAATACAATTTCTGAACTGAAGAACACAGTTGAAGGGATCAAAAGCAGGCTAGATAAAGCAGAGGATCAGATCAGGGAGTTGGAGGGCAAGGTAGGATAAAACACCCAGAAAGAGCAAGAAAAGGAAAATAGACTCAGAAAGAATGAAGAGGGGTTAAGGGAAATGCAGGGCAACATGAAACATAATAATATCTGTATAATACAGACACCAGAAGGAGAAGAACAAAGGATAGAAAACCTGTTTTAAAAAGTAATGATGGAAAACTTTCCTAATTTGATGAAAGAAAAAGTCACACAAATCAAGGAAATACAGAGAGTCCCAATCAAGAGGAACCCAAAGAGGCCCACTTCAAGACACATCATAATTAAAATGGCAAAATTCCAAGATAAAGATAGAATCTTAAAGGCAGCAAGGTAAAAACAGGAAGTAACATACAAGGGAGTCCCAACAAGGCTAGCAGCTGACTTCTGTGGAAACTCTCCAAGCCAGAAAGGAATGACAAGAAATATTCCAAGTAATGAGAACAAGGAGCCTGCAACCAAGACTACTTTATCTAGCTAGGCTCTCAATTAAAATGGAAGGCCAAATAAGGTGCTTCCCAGAGAGAAGAAGCCTCAAAGAATATACCTCCTCCAAACCAGCTCTATAAGAGATGCTAAGGGGTTTGCTTTAAGAATAAGAAGAAAAACAGTGAAAGAGAGGGGAACACAGGTACAAAAAAATGGCAATGATTAAGTACCTATTAATAATAACCTTAAACAAAAATGGATTAAATGTCTCAATCAAAAAACACAGAATAATGGGATGAATAAGGAAACATGATCCACACACATGCTGCCCACAAGAGACCCACCTCAGAACAAAAGACCTACACAGATTGAAAGTAAAGGGCCAGAAACAAATATTCCAAGCAAACAGGGGAAAAAAGCCAGGGTAGCAATACTAATGTTGGACAAAATAGACTTCAAAGAAGAGCCATAAAAAGAGACCCAGAAGGTCACTTTATAATACTCAAGGGAAGAATCCATCAAGAAGACATAAACATTGTAAATATATATGCACCCAATGTAGGAGCACCCAAATACATAAAGAAAATCTCAGAGGACTTCAAGAAAGATATTGACAGCAGTACAATCATAGTAGGAGATTTTAACAACCCACTGTCAAAAATGGACAGATCTTCCAAACAAAATATCAACAAAGATACTGAGGCACTGAAAGATACTCTAGATCAAATGGAATTAACAGATATATATATAGAGAGCTTTTCATCCCAAAGAAGCAAAATACACATTCTTTTCAAATGCACATGGAACATTTTCAAAGATAGGCCACATTATAGGACACAAAACAAAGCTCAACCAATTCAAAACAATTGAAATCATATCAAGCATTTTCTCTGACCAAAAGGGAATGAAACTAAAAACCAACCTCAAGGAGAAAACCCTCAAACACTCAAACTCATGGAGATTGAATAGCATGGTATTAAACCATAAATGGGTCAAGAAAGAGATTAGGAAAGAAATAAAAAAGTTCCTGGAAGCAAACAAAAATGAACTCACAACAACCCAAAACTTATGGGACACAGAGAAGGCAGTCCTGACATGGAAGTTCATAGTGATAGAAGCCTATCTAAAAAAGATAAAACATTTCAAACAAACAACCTAACCCTATGCCTATAAAAACTTGAGGAACAACAACAGAGACAGCCCAGAGCAAGTAGAGGGAAGGAAATAAACAAGATCAGAGCAGAATTAAATGACATAGAGACTAAAAACACAATTCTAATGATCAATGAATCCAGGAGCTGGTTCTTTGAAAAAATAAACAAAATTGACAAGCCTTTAAGCAGGCTCATCAAGAAAAAGAGAGTGAGGACCCAAATAAACACAATCAGAAATGAAAGAGGAGAGATTACAACTGATACCACAGAAATACAAAGGGTTGTAAGAAATTACTATGAGGATCTATATGCCAAGAAATTTGAAAACCTAGGTGAAGTGGAAAAATTTCTAGAAAAAATATAATATTTCAAAACTCAATGAAGAAGAAGCAGAGAGCCCGAACAGACCAAAATCAGCAGATGAAAATGAAACAGTAATCAAAAAGCTTCCAACACCCAAAAGCCCCGGTCCAGACAGTTTCACAGGAGAATTTTACAAAGCATTTAAGGGAGAGCTAACCCCTATCCTCCACAGATTATTCAAAAAAATTCAAGAATATAGAAGACTCCCAAACTCTTTTTATGAAGCTAGCATCATCCGAATCCAAAAACCAGATAAATACATAACAAAAAAAATCTTCAGCCCAATATCGCAGATTAACATAGATGCTAAAATCCTCAACATAATATTGGCAAACTACATCCACCAATACATTAAAAAGATCATACACCATGACCAAGTAGGATTCATTCCAGGGATGCAAGGATGGTACAATATTCACAAATCAATAAACATAATATACCACATAAACAAAATGAAACAAAAAAGTCACATGGTCACATCAATAGATGTGGAAAAAGCATTTGATAAGGTACAGCACTCATTTATGATAAAAACACTCAGCAAAGTGAGAATAGAGGGAGAATTCCTCAACATAATAAAGGCTATCTGTGACAGACCTACAGCCAACATCATTCTCAATAGACAAAAATTTAAAGCTTCCCCATTAAGATCAGGAACAAGGCAAGGATGCCCACATTCACCAATCCTATTCAGCATAGCACTGTAAGTCCTAGCCACAGCAATCAGATAAGAAAAATAAATAAAAGGCATTCAAATTGGAAAGGAGGAAGTAAAACTGTCATTGTTTGCAGATGACATGATAGTGTACATAGAAAATTCTTACAGACTCCATCAAAAAGCTACTTGAACTAATAAATGTATTTGGCAAAACAGGGGGATGAAAAGTTAATGCTCAGAAATTAAAGGCAGTTTTTGTACACCAACAATGAAATATCAGAAACAAAAATCAGGAAAAAATTCCCATTTGATATAGCAACAAGAAAAATAAAGTACCCAGGAATAAACCTAACCAAAGACGTAAAAGACCTGTATGCAGAAAACTATGCAACAACGAAGAAAAAAAAATAAGGAAGATGCAAACACATGGAAGCATATACCATGCTCATGGATTGGAAGAATTAGCATCATCAAAATGGCCATACTACCCAGGTGATTTATAGATTCAATGCAATCTTTATTAAAGTACCAATGACATATTTCACAGATATAGAACAAACATTTCAAAAAGTTATATGGAACCATAAATGACCCCAAATAACTGTAGCAATTTTGAGAAAGAAGAACAAAGCAGGAGGGATCACAATACCTGATACCAAACTGTATTACAAGGCCACTGTCATCAAAACAGCCTGGTACTGGCATAAAAACAGGCACACAGACCAGTGGAACAGAACAGAGAGCCCAGAAATAACCACAAGTCTCTATGGTCAATTAATATTTGATAAAGGAGGAAGAAGCATAAAATGGAGTAAAAATAGCCTTTTCAACAAATGGTGTTGGGAGCTCTGGACATGCAAAAAAAAAAGAAAAAGAGAAAGAAAGAAACTTGATCACCAAATTGCACCATACACAAAAATAAATTCAGTGGGGAAAAAAGACTTAAACATAAGTTGTGACACCATAAAATTCCTGGAGGAAAACATTAGCAGGAATATCTCAGACATTCCAGGCAGCAACATTTTTACTGATATGTCCCCTAAAACAAGGTACGTACAAGAAAGAATAAACAAATGGGACCTCATCAAATTGAAAAGCTTCTGAATGACCAGAGGAAACAGCATTAAAATGAAAAGAGAACCAACTGTGTGGGGAAACATATTTGCCAATGATACCTCAGATAAGGGTTTGATATCCAAAATATATTAAAAAAAACTTGCATGACTGCACTCCAGGAAGACACACAACTCAATTAGAAAATGGGCAAATGACTTGAACAGTCACTTCTCCAAGGAGGACATACAGAGGGCCCAGAGACATATGAAAAGATGCTCAACATCACTAGTCATCAAAGATATGCAAATTAAAACCACAATGAGATACCATCTCACACCTGTCAGAATGGCCATCATAAACAAATCAACAAACAAGTGTTGGAGAGGATGCAGAGAAAAGGGAATTTAGTGCACTATTTGTGGGAATGCAGATTGGTGCAGTCACTGTGGACAACAGTATGGAATTTCCTCAGAAAATTAAAAATGGAACTGCCTTTTGACCATGTAATTCCACTGTTGGGATTATATCCCAAGAGCCCTGAAACACCAATCCAAAAGAACCTATGTACCCCAATATTCATAGCAGCACAATTTACAATAGCCAAGTGCTGGAAGCAACCTAAGTGCCCAACAGTAAGCGACTGGATCAAAAACTATGGTACATTTACACAGTGGAATTCTACACAGAAGAGAGAAAGAAGGAGCTTATACCCTTTGCAACAGCATGGATGGAACTGGAGAGCATTATGCTAAGCAAAAAAAGTCAGGTGGTGAGGGACAAATACCATATGATCTCACCTTTAACTGGAACATAATCACAAAAGAAAAAAAAAAAACAAACAAAATATAACCAGAGACATTGAAATTAAGAACAATCTAACAATAGCCAGAGGTGAGTGGGGAGGGGACTGTGGGGAGAAGGTTTTTCAGGAACTACTATAAAGGACACATAGACAAAACCAAAGGGGAGGATAGAAGGAAGGGAAGGAGGTGGGTTTGAATGGGATGAGGGAGAGGAGTGGGGAGAAAATGCAGACAACTGTAATCAAGCAACAATAAAGTAATGTATGAAACAAACAAAAAAAAATTTTTAAAAAGTGACTTTTCATCTACATTAAAACAGCATTTTTTCAGTGGTATTCACCTCTGAAAGAAACTGATAGCCCTAACGATGTGCCAATTTCACATATCTCTTATTGTATTATATTTTAGGGTAGGAGATAGAAATTTCTACAAAGGCTAAAATAATGTGAATGGATCTTTACCCATTACTAGTAAATGATATGCTATAGAATTGTTTTACATCAATTCATTGAGTCTACACATTTATATTTTGCAAAAACATACTAAAAGCCAGATTCTACTTTCTGTTTTATAATTCACTAAATTTTAGTTTTATTTGACTCTTATAGGTTGTAATATAATATATAGATGAATATTATAAGAGTAATTAATTGAGAGTTATACAACTGTTATAAGAATGTTTCAAGATTTCTGGATGATAAATACCTGCTACAATAGATATGATGTGATAATATATTCCTCACTTTTCTGTGAGTATTCATAGTTTGTGGACTGAAATTTAGGAGATCACAATATTATCCAACAAGTTAGGTGAACAGAAGAGGCATTGGAATTATTGTGACGAATTAATTATTAAACAAAATTTTGAATATAAAATTGATTCCTCTTTTGGCTATCTAATCGGTCCACATAAAGACAGATACATCTACATATATGGGTCATAGTGAGATACTCTACATCAGGGGTGTCAAACCCATTTTCACCAGGAGCCACATCAGCCTCGCAGTTGCCTTCAAAGTGTGGAATGTAGTTAGGACTCTATATAAATGTAACTACTCCTTAAGAGTTAAGCAAGAGCTCTGTGCCGCTACCGTGTAAACAAGGTGCTGGGCCAGATAAAATGAGGTGCAGGCCTGGATTCAGCCTGTGGGCCTTTATTT
The DNA here is from genome assembly GCA_004027735.1 of Carollia perspicillata. NCBI lineage: Eukaryota > Metazoa > Chordata > Mammalia > Chiroptera > Phyllostomidae > Carollia > Carollia perspicillata. Next base: position 8,129 of record PVKM010019399.1, read on the forward strand.
GCCACCTGTGCTCTACACTGATCATAAAGAGTTAGGAGTTAATGTAACATAAATGATTAATTGTATCTTCTCTTATAATATTGCATGGCTGAAAGTGCCAGGTTTGAGTAGAGAATAGTAGAGAACAGAAGAGAATGCTAACCATTTAAACATTTGACATTTAAGAATGTCATCCACCAAGGAGGCTTAGCTAAAACTTTGGCTAGTGAACTAAGTATAAGAGAGGTACTGCAGAAATATCAGAAGATTGTTTAATTATTTTCCTCAATAAAGAGGAAATGGCTAACAGTATAAAATTCAACAATGAGATCAAGTATTTAAAAGTTAAAAGTAATTTTTCAGTAGTTGGATGATCAGTTTTGAGCAGCTGAATGATTTTGATGCAAATAGATTCAAAGGAGTGATCGGGCAAATCCATATCACAGTGTTTTGAAGAGATACATTTGAATAAGCACTGTTGACCCTTGAACAATGTGGGGTTAAGGGTGCCAAATCCATGCACAATAAAAGACCATCATATAACTTTTGAGTCTCTAAATTTAATATTAATAGCCTACTCTCAAGCAGAAAACTTACTGATAACATACACAGTTAATTAACACATATTTTGTATGTTATATGCATTATGTACTATATTCTCACAATAAATTAGAGAGGACAAAATGTGATTAAGTAAATCATAAGGAAGAAAAATTCATTTATAATATTAATATAAAAAGTGTCTTTATTATAAATAGACCTACACGGTTCAAGCCTGTGTTATTCAAGGATCAACTGTATGTCTAAACAGACTGATGGTATTACACTTTTTTCCCAGAAGATGTTGCTCTTCTAAGTATGCACCTCTTAGAAATGCAGTTCACTGAATTACTCTCATGAGATTTTTTTATTTGTCTATCTCAAGAATTCAAATTTAGATTCTATTACTAATTGCTGCCTTGTAATCTAGAAGCTGGCATCTAGGGATTTCTTTCAATCCTCAGGCTGCAATGGATGGGGATGTAGTTCTAATGTAATGTACTAAAAGAGTAAGCCAATGTAAACCAGCATATGTCTCCCAAAAGAATTTTGAAGCATTATCAGGCTTTTCTCATTTAGTCATCTTAATATCCAATACTATACACTACATATTTTACTCACTTAATATTGCACAAATGCTCTACAGTGATTACAAAAATATTGAATTTTGTTAGCGATCTCTTATAAATATGCAAAATTAAGTAGTCTAAGTTTTGTTTAATAAAGACTGTGTTAGGGATAGTTTACATCCTGAACTGAAAGTATTGTTTGTTTATAAAAGACAAGCTCCAAACTACAATCATTTACTTTGACTCCACTCCTTCCTGTACTTAAAATCTAAACCATCAATAGTAACTAGATTACATTGTAAATAGATGGATAGTTGATAGATAGATAGATAAATGATAGATAGATAGATAGATAGATAGATAGATAGATAGATAATACCAAACATGTTTTCAGAACACTCTTAAGCTATGAGAGTGAAGTTGGATGGTTAGTACTTTATTAGAGATACAAAATCAAAAGTACAGCTGAACCTAGCAATTATGGAAGATAAAATAAATAAAATATATTTATACAGTGCAAAATTTTAAAAGAATAAGCTCTACATTTCTAGACATGAAGCAAGTCCACTACAGTTATCTCTAGCCACAATATCACTTTAACAAAGAATACTGATACCGCGGAACAATTTGGTCACATTTTTGTGCATCCTTGAGAATTTATTAATATATACCTATAATACCTTCTTTAACTATAATGCAATCACATGTCATATTTACTGTTTCCTTGATGCTAAATATTATGAGGATCAAGGGGTAGTGTTAGATTTCAGTCTTCTATAAGATGGTTATTAGTCATAAACATATTAAAGCTTTCCTTAGACACTGGTTTTGGTGAGATTGTGTTTAATCATTTTAAATCAATTGTATAGTTGATTTTTATAAGATTCATGGAAAAGTTTATAAATATATAGGTTAATTCATATAAAATTTTCCTATGCTAATATATTCCATAAATTAACAGTTTTGCTAAAAAATTGTTTTATCTAATTGGATAGACAGACATTTACACAACTTATTTTGAAATATATCATATCTATGGATATAATGTTCATTTCAAGCTGTCAAGACATTTACTTTATATTTTAGAGGTGATAATGATATGCAAGCTTAATCTTTTCATCAGATTTAATTTAGAGCCCATGAAATGTATCATTGGAAATCAATAATTCTTTCTTTTGCTTTTGTTTCACACATTATTTTGAAGGCAATTACTAATAATACTTATTATTTCACTGCCAAATATATATTTAATGGTAAATCCCATTTATGCCATTTTTAATTGAATAAGAACATTTATACATTTTTGAAAAGTATAAAACATTAAATATTTCTAAAAATTTATATTCACAAAATATATAGATCATTATATTGAAAAAGAATGTTGGGTAAAATTCTGTTGTACAATTTAATAGTTTTAGAGTCAAATAGAACTTACAGAATTGTAACATAAAATACAGAAATATGTATTTTTTAACCTATGGTTTAGACACAGTTGAGAAGAACTTAATCAACTGCCATAAATGTTAAAAGAGATAAATAGGAAATTCAACAGAGGAAAATGATGTAAAACATAAAAGAGAAGTTAAGAGATGTGGAGAAGATAGCCATATATTTCAATCAGTAAGTTTTGGGAGTTGAGTGTTAGAGAGAAAGACACAGAGAAAGACAGAGACACAGCACACAGCAGAGGATACATTAGAAGTTATAATTGCTAATTTTTTCTTCTCTATAAATCATATATGTATAGGTTAATGTCAACAGATGTTGACTTAAAAACAATTGTAATTTTTGCATGCTGAAAATTATAAATAATTATAAAATTTGGTGGCATGTGTGTAGGAGATTGGTAAATGAAATCAAACTGCTCTAAGAATTTTTGGGGGGTAGAAGGATGAGTATATCAATTTAAACTTGGTTAAGCATATATGAAAGTGATCATTAAACATAGGAGGAATAATTTCAAACTTGTAAGATATTTTAAAAATCCTTTATTATTTTTATTTAATGTCACTCCCAAATTAAGTGATTTTAAAAAATAAAATTAAGTGGCAATAAAAAAATAATTATTATTTCATCATGTCTGTGGATCAGAACTGGAGCAGCTCAGGTGAGCCATTCTGGCTCAAGATCGATTGATCATGAGCGAGCTTGCAAGACCATCATGTCTGGGGCTTGTGTTTTCTCAAAGGCTTCTACATTTAAATATCTGGTAACTGGGATGGGAAAATATGAACAGCTATAGTTGGGGCAACTGAAACTCTTTAGGACTCTCTACTCCTTGTGCTCTAACCAGCATGGATAGGGTAGCCAGGAATTCGGAGAAGGGCTTCCAAAACATGTGTTTTGAGAGAAAGCCAGGTGAAATTTATAACATCTGTTGTTGCCTCATCTTCTACAACATTCTGTTCATGAAAATATTACCCATTCCATTGAGGTTTAGAAAAAAACATCCTTTTTCAATAGAGGCTCTCCTCGTTTAAAAAATTTCCCCCTGGTATTTATTTTATGTATGCTAGCTCCCTCAAAAATGGAAATGGCCTGGGCTCTTTGCAACTTCTTTTTTTAAAAAACAGAGTTATTATTGTAGAGCAGTTTCAGGATCAGAGCAGTCAATATTAAGCAGAGGGTACGGAGATTTCCCATATACACCCTACCCCCACACATACATAGCCTCCCATATTAACATCCCCACCAGAGTGTTGCATTTGTTATAATTGATGAACCTGCATCGATATGTAATTTTACTCAAAGTCCTAGTTTACATAGGGTTTACTCTAGGTGTCGAAAGTTCTGTGGGTTTGCAGAAATGTATAATGACATGTATCCACCATGGTAGTATCAGACAGGGTTGTTTTACTGCCCTAAAAATGATCTGTGCTTTGCCTATTTGTTTCTTCCTCCCACCGAATCCCTGGAAACCACTGATATTTTTTGTGTCTTTATAGTTTTACCTTTTCTGGTTTGTGGACTAAAGAATAATAATAATCATTTTCTTCATACTTCTAAGTTATTCTATCTGAGCTAATAACTAAATTAACAGAGGCAGATTAACAGGAGAAAATACAACATTAATACATGGGTAGAGGTAATTCACATAAACATGAAAATTACAAAGACAGTGAAGTAAAATTGGGTATATATTTTATTTTGGACAAAGGACAAATGAGGGTAGGGGTCTTATATTTCAAGGGAAGTAGGTTATTTATGGATAGTTGAGGAAGAGCAGAACATACATGGCAAGTAAATTCTTGCTTTAATGAGACATGGGGTGATGTAACTCCTAGGCCCCTGCTTGCTGTTATAATGGAGTACAGAGCATGGGTCCCCTGATAATAGGGCAACACCACCACAATCCTGCAGGAGACAGTAGGAGAACAGGGAGGTTTGCCTACAGAGCAGAAAGTGTAGCCTTTGAGGCACATTACATAACAAAGGCAGATAAAAAGCCAGTTCCCTCCTGAATGGAGGAACTGCAGAAACTGCAAATTGTATACCTGACTGTGAGGATGTGCACCAGCAGAGTGACACATGACATAGTCAGGGGAAACTCCTTTGTATGGTACCTGCATGAGCTGCAGGGGTGGATGCCCACCCCAAATGCAAGTGAGTCACTGGAAACTACTGCCCTGACTAAAGATGGGAGCCAGAAAGAGGGTCAAAGCCATCGGGGAGCTGACAAAAATGGCAGACCCTAATATGTTATAGGAAGAGCTAGATGTTAGGTTACTCAGGAAGTTCAGAGCCCAGTATTTAAATTAGAGTGAGCCAAGTAACACAGAGTCTGAAGGGAAGTTAGCTACGAGTCAGGAGGTCTACCTGGAGGTCTGCCTGGAGAGGATGGCAGCAGAGCTAGCAGAGCTAGCAGAGCTGAGCGGACCTGCCTTGGCAAGTCCACAAACACATGAGAGATGCTTGGAGCTGAACTGGGACTGGGAATGCTAAATTGCAGACTTCTATTTTCTAAAAAATGGTATTTCTGAGTGGCATATTTTGGGGTGGGGATTAAAGAGAGCAGGGCTATTTGGTTTTGGGGTGTTTTTAAAGGGAGCAAGATTTAAGGAAAGAAATATGCCACTATTATAAACCTGTATAACTTTTAAATAAACAACCACTTGCTTTTTCACAAAACTCTTGCTTTGGGAGTCATGCTTCTTGGAGGTGGGCAATTAAACCCCACAGCTGTTCCAGAATGACATTGCTGATTCTGTAACAGTGACTTCCTACCTACCATACTTAATTCAAATTAGGATAAGGTACACAAGCTTAGATTACCTTCATGAAGCAGGTTTTTTCATCTGAATATCTTAGCCATGAAAGGGAGGAGGTAGTCAAGAGAAGGGAGGGTCAAAGATTTTTTACTGAGTTTTATTCTCTTAATAATCAGCTTAAATATATATTTCAAAAAGCAAAACTTTGGTTGCATACAGCAGAATATTGTATAGTAGATATCCTACATTATATAGCTTTGTTAGATTGTTTTTCTCTTATTTCTCATTAAGTATACTTTATTCATTATGCTATTACCGTTGTCCCATTTTTCTCCAGTTTATTCTCCTCCACTCTGAATCCCCCCTCCTACCAGAATTCCCCACCCTTAGTTCATGTCCATGAGTTATACATATAAATTCTTTGGCTTCTCCATTTCCTATACTACTCTTAAACTCCCCCTGACTATTTTGTACCTCCAATTATGCTTCTAATTCCCTGTATTCCTTTCTGCCATTCTCTCCCCACTCCCTCCCCATTGATAACCCTCCACGTGGTCTCTATTTCAGTGATTGTGTTCCTGTTTTAATTGTTTGCTTAGTTTGTTTTTATTTTTAGGTCCAGTTGTTGATAGTTGTGAATTTGTTGTCATTTTACTGTTCATAGTTTTCACCTTCTGTTTCTTCTATAAGTCTCTTTAACATTTCATATAATAAGGGCTTGGTGATGATGAACTATTTCAAATTGACCTTCTCTGAGTAGTACTTTATCTGCCCTTCCATTCTCAATGACAGCTTTGCTGGATAGAATAATTTTGAATGTAGCTCCTTGCTTTTCATGACTTTGAATACTATTTTCCAGCCCTTTCTGGCCTGTAATGTTTCTTTTGAGAAATCAGCTGACAGCCTTATGGGAACTCCTTTGTAGGTAACTGTCTTCTTTCCTCTTGCTTCTTTTAAGACTCTCTCCTTATCTTTAATTTTGGGTAATTTAATTACAATGTGCCTTGGTGTGTTTCCTCCTTGGGTCCAACTTTTTTGGGACTCTCTGAGCTTTCCTGGACTTCCTGGAAATCTATTTCCTTTGCTAGATTGGGGAAAATTTCCTTCATTATTTTCCAAATAAGATTTCAATTACTCACTCTTCCTCTTCTCCTTCTGGCACCTCTATTATTTGGATTTTGGAATGTTTAAACTTGTCCCAGAAGTTGCTAAGCCTCTCCTCATTCTGTTGAATTCTTGTTTCTTCATTCTGTTCTGGTTGAATGTTTATCTCTTCCTTATTTTCCAAATCATTGATCTGAGCCCTGATTTCCTTCCCTTCTCTGTTGGTTCCCTGTATATTTTTCTTTATTTCACTTTGCATAGCCTTTACTTCTTCCTTTATTTATGGTGGTAATTTCTCAGTAATTTTCAGTAATTTTTTTCTCAGAAATTACTCAGTAATTTCTGTGAGCATCATGATTACCACTGTTTTGAACTCTGTATCTGATAGTTTGGCTATCTCCTCATTGCTTAGTTCTTTTTTTGGAGTTTTTATTTGTTGTTTATTTGGGCCATATTTCTTTGTCTTAATGCAGCCATTATGTTGTAAGGGCCAGAGCCTTAGGTATTTGCCAGGGTGGGGCAACCCACTTTGCTGCCTTTTGACGCTGTATGTGGGGGAGGATTCCAAGAGGAAACAATGCAACTTGCCTGGCTCTAACCCCAATTTTAGCCACTTCCCTTGCTACCTACAAGTGAATCTGGTGCCCATTTCCACATGAGTGATCTTGTGTATGTTCTATGACCCCATGGATCTCTCCAATGAACTCTCCTGTGAGGCTTGGAGTTTCTCCCACTGCTCCAGCTCCCACAGGTTTTTACAGTCAGAGGTATTGAGGCTTTAGTTTCCTGGGCTGAAACCCTGAGTTGTGTGGTCTGTCATGGTCCCCAGTTGTTCCTCCTGGCTTATTTGAATGTATGACTGCCTGGTGTGCCCATCCTTCATGCTCCAGCCTTCCCCTTGCTCACCTGCCCTCTTGCCATGTCTCTCTGTGTAGGCTGCCCATCTCTGCCCCTCCTACAAGTGTGGATGAATATTTCTTCTTTAAATCCTTGGTTGTCAGATTTCCTTACAATTCAATTTTCTGGAAGTTCTGGTTGCTTTTTGCTTTTAAATTTGTTGTTATCCTTCTTTTGGCTGTGCAAGGAAACATACCGTATCTAACTATGCCTCCATCTTGGCCAGAAATCTTTTTTCTTAGTTGAGAAATATGCATATAAGTTTCCCTGTGTCTTTTCATTATTTGATAGTTCATGTACTTTTATTGTTGAGTAATATGCTACTGAATGTGAAACAGTTTATTTGCCCATTGGAGGACATCTAGGTTGCTTTCAAGTTTTTGCACTTATGAAAAAAGCTGCTACAGACATCTGTATGAAAGTTTTTATGTGGACACAAATTTTCATCTCCTTCTGGAAAATACCACAGAGTGTGATTGCTGATTCTTATGGTAAGAGTATATTTAAATTTGTAAGGAACTGCCAAACTGTCTTCCAAACTAGCTATTTCATTTTGCATCCCCACTATAAATGAATGAGACATTCTGCTGTACCACATTCTCACCAGCTTTTGATGTTGTCAGTGTTCTGGATTTTGGCCATTCTAAAAGGTATATAGTAGTTTATTATTGTTGTTTTAATTTTCATTCCCCTGATGATATATGACACACAGTGTTTTTTCATATATTTGTTTGCCATCTGTGTATCTTTGGTGAATTGTCTACGAAGAACTTTGGCTCATTTTATAAGATGGCTATTTGTTTTTAATTTGGGGTTTTAAGAATATTTTGTATATTTTGGATAACAGTCCTTGGTCAAATATGTTTTTGTGTAAATATTTTCTCTTAGTTTGTGACTTTCATTATCTTAGCAGTATTTTTAATTGAATAAAAAATGTCAATGGAGTATAGTTTACCAATTATTTTCACTGTGAATTTAATTATACCTTTGTTATTATAAATAAAAAGCTATCACCACACCCAAGTTTATTTAAATATTTCTTCTGTATTATTTTCTTGGAGATTTTTAGTTATTCAGTTTACATTTAGGTTTATGATCCAATTTAAATTTTATAAAGTGTATTAAGTCTGTGTTGAGATTATGATTCTTACTTTTTGCATTTGGATGTCCAGTTCTTCCAGTGCCACTTGTTGAAAAGACTATCATTAAAAAAAATGTTTAATTTTTTTAACACTTTTAAAAAAAGATTTTATTTATTTATTTTTTTTAGACAGAAGGGAAGGGAGGGAGAAAGAGAAGGAAACATTAGTGTGCAGTTGCCTCTCTTGTACCTGTTAAAGAAATCCTGGCCCACAACCTAGGCATGTGACTTGATTGAGAATCAAACCAGTGACCCTTCTGTTCCCAGGCCAGTGCTCAATCCACTGAGCAACACCAGCCAGGGCCAAAAGAGTATCTTTTTAGGTCCTTTTGTCAAATATCAGTGTATTATATTTATGGGACTATTTTTTGGCTCTTTACCCTGTTCCATTAACTTGTTTGTCTATTCTTTCTCCACTACCACACTGTCCTGCTTATTATAGCTTTTCTATAAGTCTTGAAGTCAGAGAGTGTCAGTTCTCCAATTTTGTTCTTCTCTTTAATATTGTGTTTATGAGACTTTTATAAAACTCCAATTTGTGTGTGTATATCTGACAAAGAATAATTATTCTCAATTATGCCCATACATATACAAAAATATTAATCAGAGCAACATTTGTAATAGCCTCAAAATGCAGATAATCTAACTATGTACACAAGAATGAAAAATAAAATGTGCGTATTCTCACAATGGAATGCAACACAACATAAATAACAAATAAGCCATACACACAACTACACAAAATCAATCTCACTACAAAATGTTGGGCAAGAAAAATAAATGCCCAGCAGCTGCACAAAGAATAACTTCCTTCCTGTAAAGGAAAAAGAAGTGAAACTACTGGAGGGACACCTAATAAGGTGGTTTGATACTACACTCTGTTGTTTTGGGAGGTGACAGCCTGGTCCTTGAGCCTCTCCCTCTTTAGATTGTGGTCTCTGTGATGACAGAAAATATATACTAAACGCTTCTGTGTTGATTGGGGTTTTCTATATTGTTATTAGCTCTGAATTGCCTAAATTAAAAAAAAAGTGAGAGGTAGGCGTTAGTGCTTAAGAATTTTGTCCTAACTTAATGATAGAGCTGAGTACTCTGCCTCAGTAATATTGATCTCTGTATTGCAGAAAAGTAGATCTCAGGTGGGTAGTGTAAGAGATGATAGCATGCTTTAAATATGTGTATATGTATTGTCTAGGTGCAATTGCCATCATAAAATTATTATAATCAGTATAAATTTAGGTATGGTTATTCTAAAATTTTCTATAATTAGGAAAGAACTTCTTCCTCCTCCTCTCTCCCTTCCTCCCTCTTCCCCTCACTAAACATATATTTTTAATGCTCCATGTAGTAAAATTTTGTCTTGTGTACTGTATGAGCCTTTTTTAGGTTGTGACAAATCACAGACTAATAGACTTTCTTTTCCCCTTCATTCCAAACATATCTGTTTAAATTATTAGAATATTTTTTTTCAAAAATTAAGGAGTTTCCCTTCTCTATGCATACATAAAACACATTTTCTATTTTAGTATTCAAGTCATAATTTTAGAAATTTTATTTTAGGTATTAATTTTAAGCTATTGAAAATAAAAAACATTTTGAAAACTGTAGCCATGGACAACATAAAATTTAAGATCTGTCTCATTAAAAGGCTTAAAGCACTTTATGTCTTTTTACATTGTCAAGTCTAGACAAAATCCCCTATTAAAAAATGATTAGGTTGAACCTGCAAATAAAACTCATTCAGTCTAATTCCAGATTTTTCAATAATTTTTCATACTTTCATGACCCATAGAAAATGAGAATAGAACATATCACTACTGGGACATTTTAAGTTATTATATATTATTATAATAAAATATTTTCAGTAGATTTTTAAAGGAGTTATAATACTAATATGATGTATTTATAGAAGAATGAAAGAAAAAGTTCAGAGGTAACTAGTTTCTATTGGAATAGTCTCAACTTTGGGCATTAAGAAATATTATTTTTAATAATCTTTTCTCTTTTTTTAATGCCCTTAGTTTTCTATCTGAAAATTAAGATGTATATTTTTTTCATAATATTGGTAACTTTTCTCCTAAATGTGTGGCTAACTCTGATTCTCTTGGGCTATTAGTTTTCTGTTTCCTATAATATTCCTCTTCTTCCAGAGTTTACTCCATCCTCTGATCCCAAGAGAATAGCTACTGTTTACAATGGGCCTAGGAACATCTGACTTCAAAAGCAGACACAAAAAGATGCAGTCACAGAAATAAAAAAAAAAACAAAAACGTGTTTTCAAGGTGCTTTGAATATATTTAAAGAAGATAATTCAAAATTAGACAGGGAAGGAAAATAACAAGAATAATTTATGAACTTTATTAGCATAAAACTGATTAGATTATGCAGCATACCTAGAACTTCCAAGGAGAGTTTAAGATTTGAGGTTAAAATATCCATGGAGCCTATGACTCTTTAGAAATAAGCCAGTGATATTATTCACAGAATGTGTTGATGACCTAAGACATTTTTATGTTTTTATACAAATAAAATTGCAATAGTATGTTATAATCCATAAAGATACTAGCTGCATTTAAAAAATACTCAGAATTTGAATGCAGAGGTAGAAAATTAATCAGGTAAAATAATAAATTTAAAATATATCTTATTTTCTAATAATATTCTATCTTTGTTGATTATTTAGGAGTAAAACACAAAGAACTTTTAAATATTAGATTAATGCCATTGATAGATGGGATAAACATTATCTTGGTCTTTTCAATAATTAGGAAGCTAAATTAACTTAAATAAGAGCATTTACTTACAGGGGAAAAATAGAAGTATCTTACTTAACAGTAAATAGAATCGCTAAAAAATATGTTGCTGCAAGTATTTGTATGCAGATTGAGTGAAGAGATCAAATTGCAAAAAGGTCCAGATATTTCATCACAATTATGACATTAAAATCCAAATCACATCTTAATGCTAAAAACTATTTTTGAAAGTATTGGGTATCTCTAACTCTCCAAAATAAATGCATTTAAAAATATGAAATCCTTTATTGAAAGTATTTAAAAAATATTGTAACAGAGTTTAAGTTATATATCACACACCTTGTATGGCTTTTTTAAATTGGTATTTAATAAATTGTTTAGAGTAAAATTTCTATACAAAAGTATAGGCCATTAAGGCACTGTGTTTCTACAAACTACAGTTTTACCATATCTTCTTGAAAATTAATCATCAGTATCCTTTCTCTAGGCCTACTCTGTCTGCATTTAAAGTGAAAATTTAACAGATTATAGTCAATGAAGGATTTGACAAAGCACAATAACTGGAAATTGCCAATAATCTGTTTCTAATTTGTATTAGAAAAGAAAAATGAGCTGAGTTATTGAATGTGTTTAAAAATGAATTGTAGTCAGTGAGTATTGTGGATATCAAGTTCTCAGGCACTGAATCATACAAAGGTTAATAATATATACTTTAGATGCTGAAAAAAACTCTTATGGAGGTTCAAGGAAGATTTTCAAATATCAATGATAACGAATCATATTGTTTTAGAAAATTTAATGCTTTTTGTACCTGAAATAAATTGATTATGTAAAGATTTTTTGAGAAAGCAGAGGTTAATGTCCTTTACCAGAGTTTGAATGTTGCTTTATATCAAACACTCCTTAAAAAGCTTGCAATTATTATAAAGAATTAGAAAAGCCTTATTTTCTCATATTTTTATAGAAAAATATTTATAAATTAGAAAAATTATGGCAATGGACACACAGTGGAAATATTTAGAGGTTGTTCCCTTGAAGTATTTATTACTGAGAAATAATTGATTATTCATATTACAAACTCAAAACCCAACTTTTTTCAGCATAATATATTATTTATGACAAATAATAACTTTCATGGCACTATATACTAAATAAGTGAACTTGGAATTCCACCTTACATTTGTTTTCAAATCCCTAAACACAATCTAAAGCCAAATGAACTTAAGATAGGATAGTAAGAAGCTAGGAAAATCTTCACAAGTTTAATAGTGAAACTGAGACAGATAGCTGAACACAATGGCCGAGAAATTTACAGCCAGGTGCAGATTGTTACCCAGACAGAAGTTCCCCAGTGCCTGGCAGGGAGCAAAGCTGGGAAAACAAGGGCCACATCCCCAGGTAACCTTTCCTCTCCTGGCTTTTTCTCCCCGGAGATAACATCTAGGAGATAACAGGAGACCTCATTTGTGTTTCAGCTACAGGCCCAGAAAAGCAGCAAAACCAGATGGGGTATGCCAGAACCAATTGCAATGACTGAAGACCCTTCTCTTCTGTCACTGACTAATCAGTGGAGACCACAGCCCTAAAAGGGCACACTCCTGGAGAACCCATGACTATTCTACAGAAACCCTCCCCTGAGATCTGCCCTATGATTCCACTTGCAAGAAAGAGATTAAAGCCTCAAGACAAAGCACCCAGTGCCATGCCTTCCCTCTGGGGAGCAGCTGGCACCATTTTCCTTACCCATCCTCCCTCCCAGCCTTCTTTCTTCACGAGCACGCATTGCCTAAAGTCTAAGGCAGTGGGGAGTTCGCAGCTTGTCCCAGGATAATCTCCTGAACTGGTCCCTGTTCCTGAGGCCCCTTTTCTCTGACTTCCTACTGACCTAAGGCAGCCCAGCCTAGGCTCTCCTGTTGCTTCTTCTATACTAAGCCTTTGCTTACCACTCTTGGCAGGCCAGTCCTCTCCCTTGAGGATATACTAATAAAACTCTTACTCATCTACTTTTATCTGTCTGATCTGTAATTCTTCACTGTGTCAGTGAGGAGAACCTAGCTCCATAACATCATTATTTCCTGCCCCCAGCAATTATAGTGATACCTTCTCAGAATGTAATTTTACTCTCTAAGTACAATTTAATATTTTACATTAAAGCTGAAACATTGGAAGTTTAAAAGAAAAACATGGGAGACTATCCATATATGTTTAATTTCTATATCCTTCCTAAATAAAATTCTTAAATATCATATATTTATATTTTGAATCATAATCAAAGATTCAGTACAGTGAATATGAGACTATTAATCATCCTAAAATAAACCCCTTTTGTATACAAATGTGGGGGAGAGGAAATTCCCTTCCTTTCCCCTCTTGGTTCTTATGGCTGTTCAAACAATTAAAATAGCATATGTTAGAGTTACAAGATAAAAGCCAGTTTAATACCTGCACAAGGGAAATTCACATAATCATAAAAATTTCCAAAGACAGTAAAGGCAAAAGAAGGTATATATGTCATTCTGGACTGAGGAGAAGGAGGTCAGGATCTGGGACTGCAAAGGGCAGTGAGGAAGTTCACAGGGAGATGAAAAGAGTTGATGTCTAGTAACCAAAGGTTTGCTAGGTCATCCAGAGAACTTAGAACACAGACGACTTTGATCAAATAGGTCTTGCTAGGTGCCTGTCTGCCAGACCTATTTCATGTTATGTTCTGTTTATCTATGGTGATAATTCTTCCAGGAACTGGCCTGCTATCTTACATTTTTTAAGGCTGTTTGGAAGAAAGTTAAAGTTCTTCCTGGGTCTTTTTTTAAAAAATAAAATAGTCATCATACTAGGGAGATATATTTTGGAATGACAAATTTTGTTTTCCTACACCAATAACAAATTGTTCAGTAGAGCAAAGAAGTCCTTCCTTTGAACATGACAAACAAAAATGGTTGCTACAGTATTCCTAATTTCTGAGCTCTAAATTTGTTGTAGAGTTTGGATGAGCAACAATTTTTTTCAGCCTCCATTCCCATCAAAATGAATTCACTCAGGTTTAGCATGACACTCTTACATCTATCCATTGGTTCTTTACCATTAATAAAACAGTAAGTAGAAAGGCAAGCTGTGTTTTATGGAAAACTGCAAGTAACAACAAAAATGGAACTTTGAGTAAGTTTGATTTGAAATTTGTTTTTGTTTATACTGCCAGCTCCATCCAGCTTCCTGCCACCTTCCAGCTGCACTGACAGTTCCGTGTGGTCTGCCCTGTCCCACTTCTTCTCTCACCCAAATGCACAATTACAGGCAAACTTTTAATCTATATAGTTCTGTCTTCAGATGACAAAACCTAATTTTCTTCTCCATTTCATCTACTTTCCCCTTGAATCACTCATGTATCACAATTTTGATTAAAGAAACCATCATGTAAACGTTTATCAACTATTTATCTTTCACCTATATAGAGATATATAGACATGTGTGTATATATCCAATTAATTATCAAGGTAATGTATGTTTATTTAAATCTGATAGAGATGGATAGATTATAGAAAGATAATAGATAGATGATAGAATAGGTTTCACTTGTAGAAAAGAAATAAAATTTCTCTAACCTTAAATATCTATAATCACGTAGACATGAGACAGGTTAGCAATCTAAAATGACCAAATTTAATGCATATTTACATATGGGAATGCCACATACATGAGAGTGTTGGAGACCCCACATGCAGCAGAGGTTCAGAGATAAAAAGAGGGGCTGAAATATATGAGAAATCCTAAGCTAAGGATGAAGTAATGAACACTGGGGGCTTCAAAGGGTCATTGCAGAGTGATAAGAACAGACGTTAGTAAATAGAAGTTTTTACTATCTTATAGATAGGTCAGAAAAGTTATCTCTGATAATCTTGTGTTATGGCCATGGCTCTAATTCATGTTCTTCTGGTAGTCAAAGGAAGGGAACAAAAATCTTTTTTGAGCCCAAAGATAAAATTTTCTCTAGCTCAAAGTAGTCTGCACACTACCGAGGCACATCTTGAAGTAGCACACTCTAAACAGCCACACATTCTTATAACCTAGGCAAATTATACTATCAGTGTTTAGTACAGTTCCTTGGCCAGCGTTGGGACTGAATAACTGATTGTTTAATAAATGAATATGCTTACTAGTTTAAGCTTTCAAACTAGCTCTCCTACTTACTAGCCAAAATACTTGGAATACTTTATTTTTTCTCATAGTGGTAATTTAAAAAGTGAGAACAGTAACAAGTTACAGAGTTTTTAGGAGACAATAAGACCATAAAATTGCACAGTCCTAAAGGCACCATTCACATGTACCTAAATAATGTCTCTGGGAGTTTGAAAACATGGTGATCCTGACACTGAATGAGTTCTATAAAGATAGCTTGAAATAGCACCCAGCACATAGTGAACTTTTAGGCACTTCATATTTAGTTTAAAAACATATTAACTGGAGTATGCATGTAACTAACTAGCACGTTGTTGATTCTATTGTTCAGTTTCCATTTGTACAATTTCAGAATGACCATTAACCAACTCGATAAAATTTTTAAAAGATTTTCAGAATTAGAACAAATTTAAAGGGTATCTCATCATACCTTCGTACAAAGAAAGACCTATAGTACTATACCTAGAAAGTCTTGGTCTTGACTGTTAGTAATCACAGGAGATTTGTGGAAGAATGCTGAGGTGAATTTTAAGGCTAGAGGAAGGGGAAATTGGAAGCAGAAAAGATAAATGTCTCATTTGCATGTTCATTTGAATTAAGATATATTGTTATGTGACTTCTTCTTGTACATACTTCTTTCTGTAGTACCTGCAGTGATATTATTAGAGCAGGTTGCAAAATATGTCATTGGCACTGTTAGAGCTATTTGTAACTTGATTACAGGTGGAATGGACAAATATTCCAGTTTTTCTTCAAC
>PVKM010019400.1:0-24235 GCA_004027735.1 Carollia perspicillata
CTGGGGTCTGCAAGCTCCGCGCCACCTACGCCGCCCGGCGCGCCGGAGCCTGGCAGCCAACTCGTCTTTTTTCCTGCTACTTTCTCTCCCCGCCGCCTGCCGACTCCGCCCCTCTTACCAGTTGGAGGACTTCGGCATTTCAATTTTCCGTATTCTGGTTGTGTTATTGTTTATAAATATTTGTTGTCCTTAATCTTGGTTGTGAGAGGAGGCACAGTGCTTCCACCTACGCCTCCATCTTGGCCGGAAGTCCCAATTCTTAATGATAAGATTAAATATAATAAAATCTCTCTTTGATAATTCAGATGAAATTTCAGAATCTGGAGTGACTTAGGTTCAACAATACAAGCAAGAATTGTTATTCAATAGCACTGCAGAATACATATGATTATTAAGGTGTTCTGGGTGTTTTTGATCTGGATAAATAGTTTATTCCAGCCTTTAAAATACAAATATTCTTTGGTTTTCTCATCTGAATCCTGAGTAGGTATGGTAGGGCAAACCTTCACATCAGCAGGGTCAGGAGATGAACATTTTACTTACGAGGTATCATTTATCTGGAGATATAGTTGTAGAAACTTCATCGCAGACTTTTATGTAGGAGGTTCTTACTAAAAGTCATCATTGGGAATGATTAATATTCATATAATTATATATTCAACATTTATAAATTTATAATAAAAATATAACTCTTACAGGAAAACTCATATTATGATCTCATGTTCTAAGGGAAGCTAAGCAAGCCTAAAATACAGTTACCCCACAATCTAAGATAGCAATAAAAAGCTTATTTTTCTTCAGGAAAAACTACTGGTTGCTGTTTACAAAGGGAATTTAACTTCTTTGTAAAATATAGTAGACTTTTAGAAACCCATGTAAGAATATTGAAATGCACATCTATCCTTGTTTTAATGAAAGACTAGAAATTGGTCACTTTTCAGTATATAATGAAAAACAGAGTTTAGTTCAAAGGCACTGGACTTACCACAGTAAACAATATTTGAATAGTGTGATTACTTTAAAGATGACAAGCAGTCATGCCCAGGAGGGAAATAATATGTTGCTAGGTTGAAAGAAAATGGATTATTCAAGATGTCATTTCATGAAAAAGAAATGATGTCTTTGATATTCAAAGAACCAAAGGAGAATTTAATACTGTGTTAGAGAAACCAGAGAGATATTTGATGGTTAGAAAAGATAGGGTTTTAAGAAAATAGTAAATTACCTTGTTTTCCTCTTCTGTCATAAAAAGAAGATTAGGTATATAAGGCAAAATGGGGAGAATTCAAGAGGGAAAGTAATGTATACAAATCAGGTAATATAAGGAAAAATAAAACTGTATACATACAGATTGTTAAAAGATAAAGGAAAGATATAGGTTATATTTAACACAACTTCATTTAAAAATATATATAGTCATCATGTTGTACATTATTTCCCAGTACTTATTTATCTTATATCATAGCTACGTATTGAAATTAGACTGCACGCTTGGTGGAAATGTAAATTGGTACAGCCATTATTGAAGTTACTAAAAAAATTAAAAATACCACTACCATTTGATCCAGCAACCCCACCTCTCCACTGTCATTTCTCCACTCTACCCCTTATCCACCACTACAGAGAACTGAAGACTAAACTTTCTCTTAATGTAAATAGTATGCCTTTATAGTCACACACTAGAAATAGAGGGACTGGCTCAACTATTTTTTTCCCTCTGGTAGAAGAGATTTAGATGTGATTTATAATAACTATTCAAAAACACAGCCACATTTTGGGGAGATGTTCCCTGGCCTTTAACTTGCTTGTAGTTATCAGCCTCTTTAGTAGTTGACTCATTAGGTGCCTTGAATACATTTTGCAATATTTTGTTCTTGGACAAATTACTGAGAAATTACATTTATTAAAATTAAGCACTGGGGGGGGGGGGAGGTGCTCTGCCTCAGGGCCCCCCTGGCTGCTGTGGATTAGAAATAAGTCTACCAAGACATGATCTGCTTGGGGAGGAAAGGTGCCTAATCTCTCAAAGGAGAAGGACCAGGAGCCTGTCCCTTAATGGGCTTTCATTGGATTTAATTTGCATAGGAATACAGGGCATCTATGTAAAGCTCATAAATTATTGTCAGTCAGTAATGATCAAACAATAGATAACATTCAGAGAACTCTGAGGGCTTATTCTGAGTCAGGGTCAGATAGCTAAAGGGCCATAAAACTTTGGGGAACAAACTCATTTCCTGCTTGGACCCTTATCATTTAAATTGAGGGTATTAGCAAAGTAGGTTTCATTGGATTTTATGAATTCTTTCTTAGGCCTGATCACCCCAGGGAACCCACCCTTTCCAGCACAGGGCCACACCCACCTCCAACATTGTTTCAGGCTTAAGGCATTGATTGTTTCAGGCATAAATCAGGTAGGGGAAATAATGCAGCCAAGAGATTAGGAGATTTCTTGCTGACAGAATGAGGACTCAGGCTATGTCAAAGCGAAGGGGTGAGGGTCCATCACCCCCTTTTTCTTTAGGCCCCCAAGTCCTTCCATGAGGGCCCTTCCATGACCATGGCTGTCTTAGGGCGTCCCTCCTTTGAGGAATCTTACCTGTCATTGGCTAACCAGTCATCTGCCTGGGGCCATGCAGGGTGAAGTGAAAGGGGACAGAGGCAGCACTGCTACAAGGAAGATAAGCTTTGTCTTCTTAATGGTTATGGTCCTAAGGTCCTTTACTCAGCCTTAGCCACAGGGGATTACAGTTTCTGAAACCAGCCAGGGTGGTTCCCAGCAGCATTGTATGGTTATAATAATGATATTGAAAGGCCAAAGTAGTGTTAGGTGATTCTGACTTTAAAAAATATCCCTGATCATTGTAATTATTACAGCCTTAGTTTATATCATATAATTATCTGCTTTTAAATTAGTTTCTCTCTCTCTCTCTCTTTCTCTTCCTCCCTTCATCCCTCCCCCTCTCTTTCCCTGAAAGGGCTAGGAAAACAGAAAAGAAGGTTTGGGGTAAGAAAGTAAAAAAAAGTTTTTTTATTAAGTAAATGTATGCTTTAAGCACTGTAGCTGTTTTACCTGTTGGGTAAAATTGCCTTGCCTTTTAGGCAGGTTAATAATACTTGAAAATATAACACTTATAAGAGAATTTCACATAAATTATTAGAACTGATGAGAAATTCAACTCTTTTTAAAATATATTTTATTGATTATGCTATTACAGTTATCCCATTTTTATTTCACTTTTATCCCCCTCGGCTCTCCACCACCCTTCCTACCAGCATTCACCACTCCCACTCTGTTAGTTCCTGTCCATGGGTTGTACATATAAGTTCTTTGGCTTCTCCATTTCCTATACTATTCATAATCTACCCCTGTCTATTTTGTACCTACACTTTATGCTACTTATTCTCTGTGCCTTTTCCCCCATCCTCTTCCTTCCACCTCCCCACTGATAACCTTCCATGTGATCTCCCTTTCTGTGATTCTGTTCCTGTTCTAGTTGTTTGCTTAGTTTGTTTTTGTTTAGGTTCAGTCGTTGATAGCTGTGAGTTTGTTGTCATTTTACTGTTCATAGTTTATGATCTTCTATTTCTTAGATAAGTCCCTTTAACATTTCATATAATAAGGGCTTGGTGATGATGAACTCCTTTAACTTGACCTTATCTGGGAAGCACTTTGTCTGCCCTTTCATTCTAAATGATAGCTTTGTTGCATAGAGTAATCTTGGATGCAGGTCCTTGCCTTTCATGACTTCAAATACTTCTTTCCAGCCCTGTGCTGCCTGTAAGGTTTCTTTTGAGAAATCAGCTGATAGTCTTACAGGCACTCCTTTGTATATAAATGTCTCCTTTTCTTTTGCTGCTTTTAAGATTCTCTCCTTATCTTTAATCTAGGGGAATTTAACTATGATGTGCCTTGGTGTATGCTTCCTTGGGTCCAATTTCTTTGGGACTCTCTGGGCTTCCCAGACTTCCTGGAAGTTTATTTCCTTTCCTAGATTGGGGAAATTTTCCTTTGTTATTTGTTCAAATAAGTTTTTAATTTCTTGCTTTCCTTTTCGCCTTCTGGCATCCCTATGATTTGGATATTGGAGCACTTAAAGTTGTCCCAGAGATTCCGAAGCCTCTCCTCATTTTTTTCAAATTCTTCTTTCTTCATTCTGTTCCAGTTGGATGTTTATTTCTTTCTTTTGTTCCAAATCATTGATTTGAGCCCCACTTTCCTTCCTGTTACTATTGGTTCCCTGTATATTTTGCTTTATGTAGCCTTTTGCTTTGTGTAGCCTTCATTTCTTTCTTCATTTTGTGATAGAGCTCTGCCAATTCTGTGAGCATCTTGATTACCAGTGTTTTGAACTTTGGGTCAGATAGGTTGTCTTTCTCCTTGTCAGTTAGCTCTTTTTCTAGAGTTTTGATCTGTTCTTTCATTTGGGCCACATTTCTTTGTCTTGGCACACCAGTCTGGATGAATGTTTCTTTAACTCATTGGTTATTGGAGTTCCATGCAGTCTGCTATTCTGGCAGTTCTAGTTGTTTATTGTTTTTAAATTGGTTGTTATCCTTCTTTTGGTTGTGTGAGGAAGTGAAGCATTTCTACCTACACCTCCATCTTGGCTGGAACCCCTAGTTGAATATTTATTTCTTCCTTCTGCTCCAAATAATTGATTTGAGTCCCTATTTCCTTCCTTTCACTTTTGGTTCTCTATATATTTTTCTTTATTTCATCTTGTACAGCCTTCACTTTTTCCTCTGTTTTGTGGCTGTACTCAATATTTCTATGAACACCCTGATTATCAGTGTTTTGAAATCTGGATCTGATAGGATGGCTATCTATTTATTGCTTAGTTCTGTTTTTGGAGCTTTGATCTGTTCCTTCATTTGGGCCATGGTTTTTTTTTTTTCCAGGCACACCTGTTCGTAGTAAGGGGTGGAGCCTTAGATATTCACCAGGACAGGGCAACCCACATGACTGTGTTGTGGCACTCTCTGGGGGGGAGGAATCCAAGAGGAAACATTGCCACTTGCTCAGCTCTCCCATGGCTTTCAGTCACTTCCCCTGCTACCCACAAGCAAATTGGGCCCTTCTGGTGCTGATTACTGGGTGGATGGGTTTGTGTGCATTCTAGGACCCTGTAGGTCTCTCCAACAAACTGTCCTGTGAGGCTGGGAGTTTCTCCCAGTACCACAACCCCTACAGATTTTTATAGTGATAGGTTTAGAGGCTTTATTTTCCTGTGCTGGTACCCTGGGTTGCTCAGTCTGTCTTACTCCCCATTTGTCTTTCTGGTGTATCTGTACACGAATGTGTGGGACCACCTGGTTCTCCAGCCGCTACCTTGTCATGTGTGTCCTCTCGGCTCTACCCTAGCTACTTGTCTCCGCCCCTTCTGCCAGTCTGAATGAATGTTTCATCTTTAACTTCTTGGTTGTTGGACTTCCATTCAGTTCTATTTCCTGGCAGTTCTGATAGTTTTTTGTTCTTAAATTTGTTGTTGTCCTTTGGTTGTGCAAGGAGGCAAAGTATGTCTACCTATTCTTCCACCTTGTCTGGAACATCCCAAAAATTCAGTTCTTCAATTCATCTTTTTTATCTTCATTAGGTTTAACTTAAGAATAATATAAATATATAAAAGTTAAAGCAATATAGTTGTTTAGAAACATAGTTTCTTTTATTTTTATTATCAAGTACTTAGGTAGGATGAAAATACTGGCTTACCTTTGTTAAACTTCAATCACTAGTTTGGGTGACTGCTCCCCTGGATTTAGTGTGGGTCTCTTGAAAGCTGAAACTGCAATGCCCCCTTGAAACAAGGCAAAACAGATTGTGCAAAGTCTCCTGATAAAGAGCAAAGAGAAACTTTGATTTCTAGAGAGAAGACATAGTTATGGAACTGTTCCTTAACTTTCATTGTTGTTTGCCACAACTCTTTAAAGTTTAAATTTAGAGTCATTAATTTCTTTACTGATCATGAAATATGCAATCATGCCCTTTATTACTAATTCCAGATAACTAAATTATATGTTTTAGCCTATTGTTTTATGGTCAATTTCAGAAAAAATGATTCTCAGAAACAAGACAGGGATGTCCATTTTCTCCAGTCTCATTCAACATAGTATTGGAAGTTCTAGCCACAGCAGTTGGACAAGAAGAAGAAATAAAAGGCATCCAAATTGGAAAGAACAAGTAAAACTGTCATTACCTGCAGATACATGATACCGTATAGAGAGAACCCTAAAGAGTCCATTGGAAAACTACTAGGACTGATAAATGAATTCAGTAAAATAGCACTTTAAAAAATAAGTATTCAGAAGTTGGTCATCTTTATACACCAATAATGAACTATCTGAAAGGAAAACTAAGAAAACAATCCCTTTACAATTGCATCCAAGAAAAATTACCTAGCAATAATTTAACCATGGAGGTAATACACTGAAGATAGAAATGGAGAAATGTACAAATAAATGGAAGCATATATTGTACTCATGGATGGGAAGAATTAACATCAGTAAAATGTCTATACTACCCAAAGCAATCTATAGATTGAATGCAATTCCTACCGAAATACCAGTGGCATTTTTCACAGAACTAGTACAAATAATCTACTAAATTTTTTAAAATAAAATCACAAAAGGCCCTCCTGAATAGCCATAGCAATCTTGAGAAAGAAGAACAAGGTTGGAGGTATCACACCACCTGATATCAAATGTACTACAAACCTATAGTAATCCAAACAGCATGGCTCTGGCTTAAACACAAACAAATCATGGAACAGAAGAGAGGGCCCAGAAATAAACCCATAAGTATAGGGTCATTTAATGACAAAGGAGGTAAGAACATACAATGGAGTAAAGATAGTCTATTTAGTAAATGATGTTGGAAAAAGTGGACAGATATATAAAAAATGAAACTAGATGAACTTTTTACACAATATATAACAATAAACTAAAAATGCATTAAATTTATACCTTGAAACCATAAAATTCCTAAAGGAAAACATAAGCAGTAAAATCTCTAACATTTCTCTTAGCAGTATTTTTTTCTGATATATCTCCTTGGGCAAGGGAAATAAAAGAAAAAAATAAACCAATGGAACTACATCAAACTAAAAGTTTTTGCACTTCAAAGGAAACCATCCACAAAATGAAAATACAGCCTACTGAATGGAAGAAGATATTTGCCAAAGATACATATGATAAGGGCTGGTATGTTTGTACCACAGTTTATTTTTCCATTCACCTACTGAAGGGCATCTTTGTGATTCCCCAAATTGACAATTGCAAATAAAGTTTCTATAAACAATTATGGGCAATTTTTAGAGTGAACATAAGTTTTCAAATTCTTTGAACAAATACCAAGGAGTGTAATTGCTGGATTGTAAGCTATGCTTAGTTTTGTAAGAAACCAACAAACTGTCTTTCAAAGTAGCTGTACCATTTTGCAATCCTGTCAGTAATGAGTGAGAATTCCTGTTGCTGCACATCCTCGTTAGCATTTGTTGGTGTTAGGGTTCAGGATTTTGGCCATTATAATTGGTGTGTAGTGGTATCTTATTATTGATTTAATCTGCATTTCCTCGATGACTTAGATGTTGAGCATTTTTTCCTATTTATTTGCCATCTGTGTATCTTTTTTAATGATCCCTCCGTGTTAAGGTCTTTGGCCCATTTTTTAAAATGAATTGTTTCCTTATTGTTGTTTTAAGAATTCTTTGTATATTTTAGAAAACAGTCCTTATCAGATGTGTCTTTTGCAAATGTTTTCTCCAAACCCATGGCCTTTCTTATCATTATCTTGACATTCTCTTTAGCAGAGCAGAAATTTTTAATTGTAATAAAGTCCAGGCTATCAGTTATGTCTTTCATGGATCTTTGAGGTTGTATCTTAAAAGTCATCTTCATGCCCAAGGTCATCTCAGTTTTCTCCTACACCACCTTTTAAGAGTTTTATACCTTTATATTTTGCATATAGTTATATGATTCATTAGAGTTAATTTTAATGAAAGCTGTAAGGTCTGTGTTTAGATTTATTTTTTTGTATGTGGATGTCCATTTGTTCCAACACTATTTGTTGAAAAGAGTAGGTCCTATACTTTTGGCTTTACAATCCCTGAAGCTTAAGTACCTCTGGGTTTTGCAGCAAAAGTGGACATGGTAGCTTGGATGGTAAAATTAATGATGAATGTATCAACGGAATATGTAGAATAGTTAATATTAGTATATATGGTAGGAATAATGGCAGTGGTACTAATAACTAATATCCTTAAATGGCTAATGTTAATAATGTGAACAAGGTATTAATAATAAAATAGGCACATCAATAACCCTTACCATGTGCTAGACAATGTTCTACTCATTAAACATGTATTCATTCATATGGCTTAAAAACAAAATGCAAGAGAAGCCAGATGCAGAGATTTTGAGAGGCATACTGAGAAGTTGGGAGGTACTGGTATATTCTTATCTTTTTAATTTCTATTTTTACACTTACGTTCAATAGATTTAGCTTTGGTATCAGCTAAGTGTCAACACAAATGGCAGCATAATAAAGTGTTTTCACATTTGACTCCATTTTATCAATAAAATATAAGGAAAATTGTGAGGGAAGATATAATACATTTATCAATAAATTATAGTAAATTTCACTAATTGATTTCTTAAAAACTTAGGAAAATATTAAATATTAACTTAGAATTTACTTGGAATCTTGAAGAAGTGTTACTTTCTAAAATCAAAATGGTTACATCAAGTTCTCTTCTTAGATTAAGTTTATCTACTATATAAAAAATGAGTTGCAATGTATTCCTATAAAAAATTCTACATTTATCACAATGCTATGTTTTAATAGCATTTAATTGTTAAAATAAATGTAATTTAAGAAAGGTGAATTTATAGTACAATAAAAAATGTTTTCCCTATCTTTTCCCTCAATTTCTTTTTTAAGTGAATCTTTTGGTATTAGGTCTTTACTGATAAGCACTGTTTTAAGTTATTATGTTTTATTGGCAATTGACAATTTGCTCAAATCTACATGTTGGAGAATTCTGCTTGGTTCATTACTTAAGTGTAAGATTGCACTCAGGAGACCAGGGGTAAGTCATGTGAGTCAATTACAGCTTGGTGTGAATGTGTTTATTATGTGATTCCCTCAAAGATAATTTTTATAAGGGAAAGATGAAGAAAATCCTGGGTAACTTTAAAGGGTAATAGACAGTGAAACATGTGGCTGGAACTGAAGTCAGACTTGATCTCCTTGTTTAGGACTCACTGTACTAGAATGTTGAGTTTCGATTTAGTCTGCCATTAAAATATTATGACACAAAATGACTCACAAAGTCTGAATTTTTATAAAGAATATTTTAAAATATAGTTTTGATTATTTTGAATTCTGTGCAGTGTCTGTGCATAGCTTAGTCTACATCTGCTATCATAATGTTTTGAATAATAAATCTATTGCCTTTCTGATTATTTAAATACTTAACTTGGTTTAGGTATAATAGCATTGGAACTAGGATTCTTATCATTCATGTTAATTTTTTTTGCTTTCAACATTCTTTACTATAGATTTCTTTCAGAAACTTTTTGAAAATACTTCAAAGCAAAACTGAATTCTTTCAACTCTTCATTTTGCAACATTTAAGATATATATAAAAGTAGACAGAATATCTATAGTTTATATCCTCGTACCATCATCACCCAGTTTCAACAATTACCAGCTCATACCAATATTATTTTTTCCAATCTCACCAGCATTCTCTGCCATATTATCTGGAGGCAAAAACTAGATATAATATAGTTTTATCTATAAGTATTTCCTGCAATGGTGACCAAGTCATTTTTTAAGACATGATGAAGTCATAGGTTTAAATACATTTGATTGATCAGGGGAAGAACCTAAAATTCTGCATTTCTAGAGAGCTGCCTGGTGATGTCGATGCTGGTCCCCAGACAACTAGCCAGACCCCAGAGCAATGCTATCCAACAGTCCAAATTTCTGAGATGTTCTCTGTCAAATATTCTCTGTGCTGTTCAATAACTCTTGAGTACTTGAAGTATGGTTGGTGTGAGTGAAGTACATTTTTAATTTAAAAAATTTAATTAAACTTAAATAGCTACATGTGGTCAGTTACTACCATATTGAACAGTTTAGACTGGGAACGTGTTAGAAATCTAGACTATTAGGCTCAATCACAGACCTGTCGAATCAGAACCTAAATTTCAATAAGATTTTCAAATGATTTACATACATTAAAGCCCAGAAACACTGTCTGGAGAAACTCCTGCCACTATTCAGAAGTTACGTATGAGAAAATATATTTCAGCATGTTTGCAGTGTGACAGTGGACAAACTGTGGTATGATCTAACTGCTATATAGCAGTTAAAGTAAATTGAGTACACACATGAATAAACCATGTAATATAGTATTGAAAAAGGAAATGTATGTGTGAGGCTTGTACATTATGATACCATTTTATAAAATTTTAACAAAAACCAAACCAT
This sequence comes from Carollia perspicillata, assembly GCA_004027735.1. Lineage (NCBI taxonomy): Eukaryota > Metazoa > Chordata > Mammalia > Chiroptera > Phyllostomidae > Carollia > Carollia perspicillata. The sequence continues at coordinate 10,493 of PVKM010019400.1, forward strand.
ACATGTGTAACTATATGGTTAAATTATACAAATATGGTTACACATATATGGTTAAATTATACACATATATGGTTTAAATTATATGGTTAAATTATAAAAAATATTCATGGAAAAAAGAAACACCGAATTTAGGATAGTTTCATTCATTTGTAGAGGGGCTTGTAAGGATGAAAGAAATAATGGGAGAGGAAGAACACAAAAGATGTTAATTGTATTTTTCATGTTTTTTATTTTAAGGCAGGCATTGGTTACTGGTATTTGTTATTCCTATACCTTCTTGTTTATCTGTAATATATTTCTATTTTTTAAATTTATTTTTTAGACAGAGGGGAAGGGATGGAGAAAGAGAGGGAGAGAAACATCAATGTGTGCTTGCCTCTCGTGTGGCCGCTACTGGGGACCTGGCACACAACACAGGCATGTGCCCTGATTGGGAATCGAACTGGCAACCTTTAGGTGTGCAGGTTGGTGCTCAATCCACTGAGTCACACCAGTTTCACCCTGTAATATATTTCTTATATCTCCATCCACAATGGCTTATTTCAGTTTCTCATTGTTGATTCAGTCTCAGTTTGGTGATTGCGAGGGTCATCAAAAAGTTGAGAAACCTTTTTGTGAAAGTTCAAGATCACTAAAGTTTTCCTCCAAGTTATTCAGGCTAAAAAATAAGTCTTATTAACAAATTCACCTCGGGTTTTTTTGTTGTTGTTGTTTGTTTTTTGTGACCTGAATTTAGATGAATGCCTTAAAAAATGCTTATATAGTTATTTCCAAGGCTTTTTACTTTGAGGTTGGTAACAGCATCCAAATAACAACAGATGTATTCTGGAAACACTTTTTTTATTGCTCCACTTCTTGATGGTCTTAGCTATTTGTTTTAATGGCCTTTGAAGAGTGAGGACACCAAGGAGAATTTTTGCTTTGGTTTCTTTCACTATCTCAACAGCAATCAACCCCTGAGATAATTTCTTGGCAACTTGGCTACTAAAATTTGTCATCTTTGTATTCTGGAGTTAAAAAAGTATCATATTTATGTTTTAATTCCCTTTGGTGCCGACTCTTGGTTTGGAACACAATTCTCTCTTTTGGATGCATTTAATCTGAATAATATTGTTTGCTTGATATTGTCTATTGCAGTGCTTTTTATTCCTCTCAAATAGAATCGTCTGGTGAATTTTTAAAAAGCAGGAGCTCAATTTCTAAAGATTCTGATTTAATTGATATGACAAATTAAAAAAGACTTCCCAGGATATTCAAGTTTGCTGTCAGGTTGAGAGGCTCTGCTTTCACAAATGTGTTTTCTTCTTTGTTGCCTAGCATTTTATTAGCTTTTCAGTTTTGACTTCCGGTAGCTCTGCTTCTTAGGTCCACGAACAGGATGGCATCAAGGTAGCATTTCCTCAGCTTATTTCTCCCAATTCAGTTATCTGAATTAAGTGTAGGAAAGTTAGGCTAAATAAGCAAAACAGAGAAATAGAGAAATGACTCAGGTTCTTTAGTTAATAATCCTGTTAGCTCTCAGAAGTCAGGTGAGTCTGCTTTAGGCCTAATGTGGTTTAAATTGACTTGGTATTAAAGTTGATTTAACAATGATTTGTAAGATCCCTGTATCTTAGCACACCAGGCTAAAATTGATCTGTTACATTTATGTGTTCTGTGTGTGTCATTGTCTTAGCAAGAAGTGTTATATATTACCATGGCTGGATTTTGTCCAGTGTTTATATAGCTTATTGCTGTTTGTGGAAGAATGATTTTATGTTCTTTTGTAACTTCGTTGGTTAATTTTTATAGTTCTGCTATATTACCAGAACATGGTCATTGTTAAGAATATTCCTATATGTTCATTGCCATACTTATTTCATGATATAAAGGAAAATTATTTAAAGAACTGGAAAGTTAGTATATGGGACAATTATTATTTTCCATTTTTCTTATTCTTTTTTCCTGAAATGATAAGTGACATGTTTTTTTCTTGGTTAGACATTTTCTTTTTAATATTTCTATTTTGAGGGAGTAACCAACTGTTCCTCACTTGCTCTACCATCCATAATGTTGTTAAGAAGTTAAATAACTATCAAGTGATTGAACAGTTCAGGTCTTAATAATTATTACTTATGTATTGAAGAACTGATTGAATATATTAAAATTCCTAGATTTATTATTAAGAATGATTAATATTCTATAAAAATTATTTACACAGAACCTAACTTGTAGAAGGTCTTTTTTTTTTTTAATGTAAAGTAAAAGCCCTAGAAGCCTGGCCAGGTAGCTTGGTTGGTTAGAGCATTGTCCCAAATGTGAAGGTTGTGGGTTCGATCTGCAGTCAGGGCATACTGCAAGAGTTAACTAATGAATGCATAGATCAATGAAATAATATATCAATGTTTCTCTCTCTCCCTTTCTCAAAATCAATGGAAAAAGTTAAAAATAAGACCCAGGGAGACTTTCATATCTTTTCTAATCTCCTTTTTCAGATAACTGATGGTCTGAACCATGTTACTTAGCTTTTCAATTTTTATTTTTTGAAATTCTATTATCATAAAAGGTTATACTCACTTATACAATCCAGCAAAGTACAAAGGAGTGGAAATCACCCATAATTGCACCATTGTTGATTCTTTTTTAATAGACATCTAGAAATGGAAGTTAGTTCTTGTTCTGATAGCTTATTTCAGGATTTAGTATCTTAAAAGTCAGAGATTATTTTTAAAAATATTTTATTTATTTATTTTTAGAGAGAGGGGAAGGGAAGGAGAAAGAGAGGGGGAGGAACATCAGTGTGTGGTTGCCTCTGCACAACTGCTATGGGGTGTCCAACTTGGCTCGCAATGCAGGCATGTGCCCTGACTAGAAATTGACCTGGTGACCCTTTGGTTGCAGTCCGGTGCTCAATCCACTTAGCCCCACCAGCCAGGACTGAAAGTCATAGATTCTTTTTGTATATCATTTCTGTTCCAATTTTGATCTCTTTCCTCATTGAGAACAGTAACATAATTTCCTCCTAAAATACCTGAAATACTTCAGAAGGAGAATTTAAACAGAACACCTATGTATCTTCTATGTGAAATGAAGCAAACACATTTAATCTTTGCTGCTAATACTGATATCTCATCTAGTGGACATATTTTAATATCTTTTGGATCTTTCCAATTTCTTTAAAACTCATTTAAATTTATATGATTAGGACTGGACACAGGCCTGTGACTGTAGACAGATGAGTCAGCTGTATTCTGATAATTTGTCCCTTCCCTGACCTCATAGATTTTTCAAAATTCAGCTGATAATTCATCCACTTTAGGATTTTTTAAAACTATTCAGATAATTTATTACATCAGCATCCATTTTTCTGGGGAAAGCAACAAAGCCTATGTTATGAAGACATGATAAATAGTGCTTCCACATCTTCAAAAGAACAGGATTACTGCTACTTTCCCTATTTGTTGATGAGCTGAGCCAACCTGCTGCAGTAATGACTGGATGCTTCCCCACTGTACAAATTGGAAACAGGAAAACATAGCAGAGTTTTTCCTTTATATCTTTGCTAACATTGTTAGGACATGTTAGAGAGCATGCAATGCAAACCAGACAGCATTCAAAGATATAGTCGTTAGTAGTCAAAGCATAGACCTAGGAGTAATCCTAGTTTAGTTTATCTTTTCTCTCCATAAGGCCACATTTTTCTCTTGTTATGCATTTAGTCATATGTATGCAGTTTATAAACTGCAAAATACAATTCTATTTTTATGGTCAAGAGATTGGTTTTTGAGATCTTATCATCTGTTTTAGCAGTTTCATCTATCAGCAAGGCAGGAAGATGCCCCACAGTAGTCAAGTGCTTAGAGTGGCAGTAGTGATAGCTTACTATCTTCTCAGAAGTACACTTATACACTTTGTATACATTACCTCATTCAGTACACATAACAACTATACCAAGTAAATTTCTTCTTTTGTTTGTTATGCCCTCATCTGGTTTACTATATTCTTCTCTGTGAGGACGTTTTGGAGACCTGCAGGGGCAGGGGGTAAGTCTTCACAATTTTCCATTATATGACCCCTGCCTGGTGTCCCTTCGCTCTCTAAAATTCAGTTGATTTCATATTGATTTTTTCTTGTAAATTACTGTATCCTTTTGCCCTTTCATTTGTTTTCTCTGAATGACATGTAAGCTCATTTTAGGGTCATGGGAGGAAAGAGGAAAGTCAAGTCTTCTGTTTTCTTTAATATTTTTTCTTGTTCTCTTTTCCTAACTCCCCAGGACCTACTGTCGGCTCTGTTTATGGTTCTTTTTTATTTTTTATTTTTAAATTACAGTCAGTGTATGTATGATATTGGTTTGAAGTGTACAACTGCATGATTAGACATTTATATAACTTACAAAGTGACCAACCCAATGGGTCTAGTACCCAATAACTAAATAACACCATTTAGTTATTACAATATTAATAAATATAATCCCTATGCTGTATTTTACACCCCCATGACTATTTTGTAACTACCACTTTATAGTTCTTAATCTCTTTGTCTTTTTCACTCATGCCCTCAACCTCTCTCTCATCTGGGAACCATCAAAAGGTTCTTTGTGTCTATGTCTGTCTGTGTCTTGTTCTGCTTGTTTATTTATTCTGTTTTTAGATTTTATATGTAAATGAAATCATCTGGCATTTGTCTTTGTCTGTCAGACTTACTTTACTCAGCATAATACCCTTAGGTCCACCCATGTTGTTGTAGATGGTGAAATTTCATTCTTTTTAATGGCTGAATCATATCTGTTGTATATATGCACCCCTTCATCCCTTCATCTGTTGAAGGACACTTAGGTTGCTTCTGTATCCTGGCTATTAGAAATAATGCTGCAATAAGCATAGGGATGAATGTGTCTTTCTGATTTAGTGTTTTGGGTTTCTTTGGATAAATACCTAGAAATGGAATTGCTGCACCTTAGTATTAGTATTGCTTTCCCAGCTTTTTTGTTTCCATTTTCATGAAATATCTTTTTCCACCCCTTTACTTTCAGTCTGTATGTGTCTTCCCATCTGAAGTGGTCTCTTGTAGACTGCACATGTAAGGGTCTTGTTTTGTTATCCATTCAGTCACCATATCTCTTTTGATTGGAACATTTAATCTACTTGCATTTAAAGTAATTATTGATCGATATGTATTTATTGCCATTTTATAATTCATATTTCTTCTTCTTTCCCTTGTCCTCCTCTTCCTCTTCCTCCTTCTCCTTCAAAATGATCCATTAACATTTCTTGTAACATTTGTTTGGTGGTGATGAACACCTTCAGCTTTTTGCTGTCTGGGAGGCTCTTTATCAATCCTTCCAGTCAAGGATAGATAAAGAGCCTCCCAGACAGCAAAAAGCTTTGCTGGGTAGATTAATCTTGGTTTAAGTCCTTGCTTTTCATCATTTTGAATGCTTCATGCCAATCTCTTCTGGCCTGCAAAATTTCCATTGAGAAATCAACCAACAATCTTTTGGGAGCTCCCTTGTAGTTAACTTAACTCCTCTTCTTTTGCTGCTTGTAAGATTCTCTCTTTGTCTTTAACCTGCATTTTAATTATGATGTGTCTTTATGTGGGTCTCTTTGGGTTCATCTTTTTGGGGGATTCTCTGCCCTTCCTGGACTTGTATGTCTAATTCCTTTGCCAGATAAGAGAAATTTTCAGTGATTAATTTTTCAAATAGGTTTTCAATTTCTTGCTCTCTCCTTTCTTTTCCAGCACTTCTATAATGACAACGTTAGTACTTTCTAAATTGTCCCAGAGACTCCTTACATTATCTTTATTTTTTTGGAATCTTTTTTCTTCCTGCTGTTGTGATTGGTGTTTTTTTCTTCCTTATTTTCCAAATTACTAATTTGATTCCCTGTAATGTATTCTTCATTTCTGACTGGCTCTTTTTTATGGTTTCCATGTTTTTTTTTATGCTGTTGAAGTTCTCACTAAGTTCTTTGAGCATCCTTTTTACCGTTGTTTTGAACTCTGTATCTGGTAGTTTGCTTCCTCCATTTTATTAATTCTTTTTCTGGAGATTTCTTCTTTTTCTTTTATTTGGGACCTGTTTCTTTGTTTCTTCCATTTGGTTGCTTTCCTCTGTTTGTTTCTATGTATTAGGAAGAGCTGCTACATCCCTTGTTTTGGTAGAGTGGCCTTACCTAGTAGGTGCTCTTGTACCCAGTGGCACAACCCTATGTGGGCTATGTGCACTCTTTTTTTTTTTGTAGTTGAACCCTGATTGCTGTTGGTACACTACTGCCAGGGATTGCCCCCTAGATTGATCAGTTGTAAGGACCAACTGCAACTACAGTGGAGTAGCTGCTATGCAGGGGCTGACCCCACAGAGCAGGGCTTGCTTCAATGGGGCCTTGGAGCTTACTTGAGTATGTCACTTGTTAAAGTCGTTGGGTGTAATCTGGTGTGGTCAGAAGCTGTCCACCAGATTTTCTGGCTCTGGGCCTCCTGGGAGGTGCAGGCCAAGGTCAGCTGCCACCTGTGTTCTGCCTGGGGCCACCTACTGGAGCTATAAAATGGTCAGCAGATGGCTGCTAATTGTATTAGGCTTCAAGGTGCCTGGGAGAGGCCAAGCTGCAAACTGAGGCTGATTGCCATTAGTCCAAGGCGTGAGACCACTTAGCAAGAGGTACAGGTATGCAGAGGCCAGATGCTGCTTTTCTGAGAGATTTTAGAAAGTCTACATAATAAGCCAAGGGAAGTCCATTGTATGGAAAGCCACTGGAAATGGCTAGAGTGAGCCCAGAAGTTGGGTAGGGTGGGGTCTCAGGGAATCACCAGGGTGAGTGAACAGTAATAGCTAGATTAATGGAGTCTCAGAAAAGATGCCAGTCTGCTGGCTTGGTTGGAGGAAACTTAGCAAAGGAACAGTAGCCTCTACCAGCACTTCTATCTGGGGAGAAAGTTACCCCTCCAGCCCATGTTGTGCAGCCAGACAATTCAGTTCTTCCTTATATTTTCCCTGCCACCTTTTTAGCTGCTGTTCCAGTGTTGGAGTTCAGAGTTAGTGAGTCCAAGTAAGTTGGTGTGAAGGCTCTTTAAGAGGAACTGCCTGGGACTCCAGTAGCCCTCTGTCTCACTCAGCCACCCCACCGCCACACTCTTTCTTACAGCCAGAAGCTATGGAGACTTCCAATCACTGGAACTCTGGAGTGGGGGGGGGTCTGGTGTAAGGATGGGACCTCTCCCTCCTCAGAGAGGACCTCTGCAGAGGAGATATCCCTCCCAATTTTTATCTACCATACACAGATGTGGAACCAGCCTGTTCTGTGTCTCTGCCTTTTCTAGCTGTGTAGATGTAGCTTCTTTATATCTTTAGTTATAGGACTTCTGTTAAGCTCTATTTCAGGTGGTTCTCAGTGACGGTTCTGTAGTTTACTTGTAATTTTGATGCGGTTTAGGGAGGTTGCAAGTACTGCATTTACCTACACCACCATCTTGGCCAGAATGCCTGTTTATGGCTCTTATTTATTACATTTGAAAGATTTTGACAAAGAACAGATCTGGAAGAGACCCTTTGAGATTACTGTATTATCTAGAGTAATAGATACTCTATTATCTATTGGGATGATCTATCCCATTTGTTGCGCCCCTCTTGGCATTCTTTGCATGCTTTTCCTTATTTGCCAGCAACTTCGTTTTTTGCAGCAATTATTTTCTGTGTGCTCTGGGCTGTGAAGATGTCCCATTGAGGAGGTTTTATGGTTGCTAGTTATAGTGTACTTTACAGGATTGATGTCTAGAAGGGGTATAGATCATTTCCATTATTTTATTTCATTGGTATTTTTATTCTGGTTGAGTTGAGAACCCAGGCTCTACATCCGAATGCAATGCAGAACAGCTGTTCTTATTTCTTACAAAAGGCTCTGGTTTAGCCCAGGACTGGTGTATACTGCCTAGATCAGTGTGGACCCTTATGTTGGTGGGCCCTTACCTTGGTGTTCTCCTGGCTAGATCTCTCCATCCAGATCAGTGCCAGCTCTTGCCTGTGTTTGAGTCTGACATCCCTACTCTTGCCTTTTGGGTATATTGATTCCAGTTACCTCTGTGAAATCTGCACCTCGATTCCCAAGCATTATTATTGGTTTTGTCTATGGCACTTGAAAGTTTCCCTTACTTGCTTCAAGCTTGACTGTGTATTTTTTTCCCTAACGTTTTACCTAGCATTAAGTAATCTGGGCCCAAAGTCTTAATTATAGAGCAATGTTAATCTCATTCCTTGTGGCAGACATTTTTTATTTCTTCCCACTATCCATTTCTCCCTTGTATCTTGCTAATTTTGTTCATAGTGAATATGCTGAACTAAATACTGTTTTACTTAGCTTTCTTTGCATCCAGAAATTGCCAGGTTATATAGTTTTGGCCATGAGGCTAATAATGATAATATAGGGATGGATGATTCTGGCACTCTTTTTTTTTTACTTTGTTTTAATCTTGACACTGATTTATTGTTTGGAACTATAGCAACCATTTTGTAACCCCAAGGTGACAAACATGAGGAGAAAGGCCAATGGCCTAAGGATGGTAGAATGCAAAGCTGGAAGGAATCTTAGTAACTATTGACATTGTTGAGAAATAGAATTAAAGGTAATATATCCTGCTTGTGGAGAAAAACCTTGATTTGTTTGAGCCATGTTTACTTGATGGGTTTTTGTTTGTTTGTTTGTTGTTTACTTATGGATGAACACATTCCTAATGACCTATTTCTCTAATAGTTGGGATGTTGGTATTAGGTAATCAAACGGGAGTGCGGGGGCTCTCCTACTTGCATTGGGCCGTATGGTGTTTTGAATAGTAATTGATTAGTGACATGTATTAAAAAATTGTTAGAATTTACAGAAAACTCAAAACAAATTAACCTATTTGCATTATGATTTTTAGATTAAAATGCTGGTGTATGTTTACATTTGACACATTAAATTAAAATTCTTTTTTATAAAATTGATTTCTTAAAACTAAGGGGGGTGGAAATGGGAGGGAGGTGGGGAGCACTGCGGGGGTGGACTGGGACGGGAGTAAAAGACAGAAAACTGTACTTGAATAACAATTAAAATAAAATTATTAAAAAAACAACAAAAAAAATTGATTTCTTATGACTTGGCTGGTTTCATGATAAATTTTTGTAAGAATGTCTATTGACTCTTATTGTTTTTAAAAATAGAATTGTGCTTTGTTTCTGCTTTATTGTTATAGAATACATTTTAAACTCCAGCTTTTATATTACTCACGTATCTGAATACTATATAATGCTACACACCATTTTACATTACAATAAGCTGTATGAGACCATAAATATCACTAGAATAGAACATTTAAGAAATTAATAGGAAAGTGATTATAAATGGCTCAATAACCACATTTTTAAAAACCCTAATGTAAATAGGTGGGGGATGGAACAAAAGATACTTAATTTTTATGTGAGAACTGTGAGTTGATGAAAACTTCCAGAGACTGCTCTTGTTTTTTCTTAATATATATTTCTCCTTTCGTATTGTGCAGTGACAAGACATTACATAAGATGGCAGTAGGAGATTATAAATGTTTCCTCTCAGAGTGACACGTTTCAAAGAATTGGCAAGTGAGGCGTAATAAACACAATTATATAATAGCTATTTTAGAATATTAGATTTCTCACATACATTATTTTCTTTGACTATCCATCCCCCTTTTTAATGGAAAGAAGAAAGCTTCTAATTTTGAATCCACATGCATCTTTAAAGAAATCACACACAATGTTATATTTTAGTTCACTTTTCTCTGCCTAACTCTCTAAAAACTAAAATTTTGTGGAGTTTTGACATCATAGAGTAAACCAAGATTTCTTAGAATATTTTAGCATCTTAAAATATAAATACTTAGTTGTCCACTCTAAACTATAGTAAAAGGGTATATTTCTGGAGATGAATCATTTCTTTTAATATTTTTATTTATTTATTTATTTTTAGAGAGAGGGGATGGGAAGGAGAAAGAGTGGGAGAGAAACATCAATGTGTGGTTGCCTCCTATGTATCCCCCACTGGGGACCTGGCCCGCAACCCAGGCATGTGCCCTGACTGGGAATCGAACTGCGATCGTTTGGTTTGCAGGCCCGCACTCAATCCACTGAGCTACACCAGTCAGGGCTGGAGATGAACCATTTCTTTACTGTTTCTTTTTCCCTGAAGATTATTGGACTGGATTATATTTTAGAGTATGCTATTATTTTAAATCTTAGAAAAATCTGAGATGAAATAGGTTTTACAGGGTATAGATCGTAGTTTTATTTTCTTTGTTGCTTTCAAAAAGGACAAACATATTGCTTTGTGCCTTTCTGCTTTTGAGGCACCCACACATGAGGATGACTAATAATGATTGTATATTGTATATTGAAATAACTTCTGTAACACTAGTCCGTAAGCATCAAGTGACCACCTGAATGTGGACAACTCTGTCCAATTTGTCAGATAAGTCAGGAATGGAAACATTGAATTTATCTATATAGAGTCTTTACATAAATTTGTTGTTATCCCTGGAGAACTGAGTTCCATAAATTGATGAATAAATTACCATGGGAGAAACATTTCATCTATGACAGAGAATATGCTTGGTATGATTTCAATCTTCTTAAATTTGTTGAGGCCAGTTTTATGCCCCAACACATAGTCTACCCTTTTGATTGTTCTATGTGTACTGGAGAAGAATGCATAATCTGATGTTCTGGGATGAAAGGCTCTGTAAATGTCAATTATGGCCATTTGGTCTAATGTGTCATTTAAGGCCAATCTTTCTTTATTGATTATCTATTTGGGTGTTCTATGTAAAGCTGTCAATGGAGTATTTAGGTCCCTTACTATGAGTGTGTTTTTCGTAGTTTCTCCTTGTAGTTTCCTTATTATTTACTTTATATATTTTGGTGCTCCCTGAGTGGGTGCATGCATTTTGAGAAGTATTATGTTTTCTTGATGTAATGTCTCCTTTATCATTATAAAATGTCCATCTTTGTCTCTTGTTACCTTTATCTTGAAATCTATTTTTTCAGGTATAAGCATAACTATATCTTCTTTTCTTGTGGATGCTATTTACTTAGAGAATCTTTTTCTACCCTTCCGCTTTGTCTTTGCAGCTTAGATGTGTCTTCATAAAGCAGCATATGGTTGGATTTTGTTTTTTTGATACAGTCTAATACTATGGGCCTTTTTATTGGTGAATTCAGTTCATTTACATTTAGAGTAATTATTGATGTGTGAGGATTTCCTATAGCCATTATATATTTTGTTTTCTGGTAGCTCTGTGCCTCCATTTATTCTTTGTGTGTGTGTGTTTCTGTCTGTTGTTTTTATTTGGTGGTATTCCATACTGTTTTCCTCTCTTTCCTCAATTTTTAAAATTATGTGTCTCAGTTTTTGTTGTTACCCCTGGAGAACTGAGTTCTATAAACCAATGAATAAATTACCATGAAAGAAACACTCCATCTATGACAAATGTGATGTTGTTCAACTATTACCCTTTTTATGCTAAGGAAACTGTATTTCAGTTCTTCCATATTAACTTTCTAGAATACTAAGGGTTATGATGTTTCTTTTAAATATGTAAACAGGGAGGATTTGGTATATTGTAGGTTTTAAAAAACATTCTCTTAAGATAAAAATAAGGCCACAACTTTTGTTTTACAATATTATTATTCTTAGGCCCAAGGAAATACTTTTATCTAAAATGCTATTAAACATATATCAATTTATAAGGCATATTATAAACCTGTTATAACTGAAAAATTTTAATAGACTTCATTTTTCTTGGAGAAGTTTTAGATTCACAGAAAAATTGAACAGAAACTATAGAGGTTCTGTTACCCCCATCCTCACCCATTATCAACATCCTACACTGCAATAGTGTATTTGTTTTCATTGATGAATCTATATTGATTCATCACAATCACCCAAAGTTCATAGTTTACATTAGAATTTACTATTGGTGTTGTTTAGGCCTTTTTGTTATTTTTGTTGTTCTATGGGTTTTGACAAAAGTATACTGTATAACATGTATCTACCATTATAGTTTCATACAAAATAGTTTCACTGCTCTAAAAATTCTCTTTGTTCTACTTATTCATCCCTCCCTCCTCTCCAACCCTGGTCACCATTGATCTTTTTAATGTCTACATAGTTTTGCCTTTTCCATTATTTCGTATAGTTGGAGTCATATAATATGTGGCCTTTTCAGATTGGCTTGTTTTAATAATGTGCATTTAAGTTTCTTCCATTATTTTTCATGGCTTGATGGTCATGAAAACCATAGTTTATTTCTCCTTCATCTACTAAAGGACATGTTGGTGGCTTCCAAATATTAGTAATTATAAATAAAGCTGCTATGAACTTCCATGTGCAGGGTTTATGTGGGCATAAGTTTTTAATTCCTTTGGGTAAATACCAAGGAGTATGATTGCTGGATCATATGTTAGCAGTATGTTTAGTTTTTTGAGAAATAAACTGTCTTCCAGAGTGGCTGTACAATTTTGGATTCCTATTAGCAATGAATAAGAGTCTTTATTTCTTTGTATCCTTGTCAGCATTTTTTGTTGTCAGTATTCTTTTTTTTTTTGCCATTATAAGAGGAGTGTAGTTCAGTCAAACTGAACTTTCATACCTGGAAATTAGTAGATCTTAAAACATGTCAATCAGTAAGTATTACAAGCTATAATTTAAGATAACATTGTAGGATAAGATTGCTATTATTTTACATGTGAATTTTTAAATTTTATGTTTATGGCTCTATGACCTTATTAGTAACCAATTTTAAAGTGTAATACAGAGTTTACTTTTACTTCTGTCTATTATATGTTTGTCATTATTTCAAATATACAGGGATGGGCCAAAGTAGGTCTACAGTTGTTCCTGTGAAAAATAAATAATAATACAAGAATAAACTGTTTTGTGTAGCCACAACTGTAAACCTACTTTTGCCCACCCTATATACATTAATATTTTTTATCTTTTATTTTCATAGTTTAAATAATCTGTGGTATTACAACAAAAATTATTTTTAATTTAATAGTACTACATTCATATTTTGCCTTTTTAAAATGAATTATCAATAAAATATTCATGGATAGAAAGGTTTGAATTTAAAAACATTTTTAAGTATATGTTATTGATTATAGTATTACAGTTTTCCCAATTTTCCCTCCTTTATCCCCACTGCACCCCCAACCCTCCAGCTTTTCCCCCTGCACCTCCACTGCACCCCCAACCCTCCAGCTTTTCCCCCTAAGTTCGTGTCCATGGCTTGTACATACAAGTTATTTGATTTCTCTGTTTCCTATACTATTCTTAACCTCTCCCCATCTATTTTATGCCTACCAATTATGCTTCTTATTCCCTGTACCTTTTCCCCCCTTTCTTCCCCTTGTCCTCCCCACTGAATACTTTCCATGTGACACCCATTTCTCTGATTCTGTTCCTGTTCTAGTTGTTTGCTTAGTTTTTTTTTTTTAGGTTCAGTTATTGATAGTTGTGAGTTTGTTGTTATTTTACTGTTCATAGTTTATGATCTTCTATTTCTTAGATAAGTCCCTGTAACATTTCATATAATAAGGGCTTGGTGATGATGAACTCCTTTAACTTGACCTTATCTGGGAAGCACGTTATCTGCCCTTTCATTCTAAATGATAGCTTTGCTGGATAGAGTAAGCTCAGATGTAGGTCCTTGCCTTTCATGACTTGGAATACTTCTTTCCAGTCCCTTCTTGTCTGC
>PVKM010019401.1:0-24249 GCA_004027735.1 Carollia perspicillata
GTATGCACTCCTATTTTATGTCCTCGTACACAGCAGAGCTTCAGCAGAACTTTATATCTAGCCCTTAATTTCTGTTGGGAGCCATCCCCTATTTATATTTGCCCATTACATACGTACATTTGGACATCCCACATACATTTCAAGCTCAACTGGTCTAAAACTGAACTCATTATTTCTCTACTGTTGTTCTTTTGCCTTTGTTCTATGTCTTATTCAGGTTGTCATTGTCCCAGCTGGCTAGCATCCAATACGGAATGGAAACATGAGTTTTTTGTTTTTAGATTCTTCCTTATGTCATGCCAATATCCACATATTTATCAAGTCCCACAATTATATTTTTCGTTATGTCTTTAAAAATTTCCTACTCTCCAACCCCATCACTACAATCTTATTTCAGGTTTTACCTCCTTTCAACTGGCTTACCTAGGTTCCTTCCTAGGCTTCCTGTATTTGTAGTTTTCCCTCCTTGTTACTGCCTCTCACTGCAATTTGCAATTTAGCCTCCAAATTGTTGACATAATAATCTTTCTAAAATAACAACTTGATTTTGTAACTTTTTAGTCTGTAATTATTATATAACTCTATAGCATTGAAATTACCATTCAAATTCTGGTGCTTCCTATCCAAGGCTTTCATGACATAGATTTTTTCTATCTCTGTAACTTCATCTCCTGCCACTATTCCCTTCCCCTTATTCATACACACACAAAGCTCTGACCATAAAGAATACTTGTTCCCCGTCCACCAACTATAAGATTTTTAACTTCCTTATTTTGTGCAATCTATTCCTCTCCTTGAAATAACAGTCTTCTCCCAACTTTTAAAATCTGTCTAGCAATCTTTTACTCATCTTATAAATGTCAATTACTCTGGAATGTTTTCTTGACCAGCAAAATCTTTGGATGCCACCTAAATGTTTTGTGCTCCTACAGCTGTATGTTTGACCCCAAGCATTCTTTATGTCTTTATGTCATTCTTTATGGAGGGGAGCCTATCTGTCTCCCCTCCAGGTAAGTGAGCACTATGAGGGAAGGGATTATTTTAGTCATATCTATTATCTAGCATAATACTCAGTACATAGTAAATGTTTCCAAAAGTGTAAGTTAATAAATGAGCCAGGTTTAGATATGCTAGTATTCCAGAGGCTGGTCATATGGAGTGAAGAACAAACTTGGAACAGCTAAAGACACTAGCAAGTTTGTGGAGCTAAATTATATAGAGGTGCTATATTAATTAGAATTCTTTCCTTGCAAGTGATAGAAACCGAAGTAGCTTGAAAGCTTGTTTAATGTTAAAAAAGAGTTTATTAAAAGATACAAAAGTGAGATCATATGGTATTTGTCTTTCACCCACTGGTTTATTTCACTTAGCATAATATTCTCCAGTTCCATCCATGCTGTCACAAACTGTAGGAATTCCTTCTTTCTTTCTGCTCTGTAGAACAAAATAAACTAACAAAACAGAACCACAAGCATGGAAACATGGAACAGACTGACAGTGACCAGAGAGGTGGTAATGGTGGAAAGAAGGGGAAGGAACTAGTCAGAGAACATGTCTGAATGACCCATGGACATGGACAACAGGGTGGGATTGACTGGGAGAGCGGGGGCTGGGATGGGTGGAAGAGGACAGAGTGGGACAAATTGGGACAAGTGTAATAGAATAACAGTTAAAAATGATAAAAAAGAAAAGCATTTGATGGACAAAAGATACAAAAAGATACAAAAGTGTAGTTACACCTCATGAAACATCTTGAAACTTATTAAATACTCTTTGTTTGTTAATTCAGGTGCCATTCTTCCCTGTTTTATGCCCGCCTGCCCCGAAAGGCCCTCTCTGTCTCTTCTTTCCCATGACAGAATGTGGTGACCACATAAAAATCCCATATTGTATTGGTCATCAAGCCCCAAGCATTGCTACTTCCTGAGCATATCTAAAATCAATCACTTTGTAAGGAACTGCACACCCAGAGACTAGCTGTCTCTCCTAATTTCAATTTCCTGGTGAAGAGAATACGGTTAGTCTAATTCAGTCAATCAACTGTGAACCTGAGGGCTAGGATCACCCAGTGCAGACTTGCTACCACGGGTCCACCCCTTTGCATCAGATGGCCAGTGGTCTAATTCTTGATAACCAGGATGTAGAGATGTATCCCAAGTGTTTTCTATTTATTGAGTATTAAAGTATTTCTAAGTTGAATCAAATCTAGTTGCATATTTCATGGTTCGTGGTCTCTTCATCCTGGCTAGAGTTGTAGCTGAGAATGATCCTAGCCAGCAGACGATGAATAGGGAGCAGTGGCAAATACCCCTGGGGTGATAAGCTGACCAGAGTTATTACAGTTGTGACCAGTTTTAATAAAATGGGATGGGATTTCAAGCATGGCTTCATTCTTATAGGATTTATTTATTTTTTTTTAAGAGAGAAGGGAAGGGAGGGGGAGAAAGAGAAAGAAAGAGAGAAATGTCTATTGGTTGTCTCTTGCATATAACCCCAACTAGGACCAAACCTGCATCCCAGGCATGTGCCCTGACCGGGAATTGAACCTATGACCCTTCGGTTTATGGAAAGATGCTCCAACCAACTGAGCCACACTAGCTAGGGCTTATAGGAATTCTTATTTCTATCAGAAGTGAAAACTAAGAGCTTGGCATAACTGGTATGGAGTGAATTCAGCAGCCAAGAGGACAGCAGAAGCAAGGCCGTAAGTAAATAGAGGCTAAGGAACCAGCATCTAATGAAAACTGATTTTGTGTTGAATAATGAATGAGTAAGTGGTACCTGCTTTCAGACACTGAGCACTGAGCTCAGGATTGTAAGCCTAATTCCATATCCCACTTCCTCGTGTGGATAGGGCTCTCCACACACATGCTTCATGCTCACGGGCTTGTTCAGGGGGCAGGGCTAAGTTACAGGGAGTGGGTCTACAGTACCTGTCACCTGGTGGGGCCGGGGCTCTTGAGAAATTACCATGGAGAAAAAGAACAGCGTTCCTCCTTAGAACTTGGATTCTTTTTCTTTTTGAGGACTGAAAAGCCTGAGTTATAGTTAGTGGCATAGAGTATGTCTACCCTGCAAACTTCTGGCAGTCAGGGACAGGTTTTATTTATGTATGTTTTTATTTTTAGCACAGGGTCTGGCACATAGTTGTTGCTTAACCAATGTTACTTAAATAAAAGAAAGGATAAATAATTTTCAAGTATAATATCATTAATCTAATATTTGCTTTCTTGTCAAACTAAAGTACATCTGTTTTCTCAATATATTTGGCTGCTGTCTGACTTCATTTTAGAAAATGTGCTTCCACTATTGCTTTTACCTTTCAGAAGTTGCTCCAGGATTACACAGCAAATGCTATTTCTGGTCAATTAGATATCGTGTGCAGTGTCAGACATGGGGAATGAATATTTCTTTTTTGGACAAAATAACTTCTGCCCTATTGTAATTGATGTTCGTGGACAGTACTCTGTCATTTTGTATGATCCAAATTCTTTGTCATCCTCTGCTGAACACTTATTTGACTGTCTTTCCAGACATTGATTTGTCACTAGGGATGAGGTATTTTTTTAACGATGCATTTAAATTTGATGCTTTGTAGTGGATAAAATCCCAGTGGAGACTGGCATTTTTGGTACCCACATGTCTATTTTTGTGTTTGACTGTTCTAAAAGAGGAGAGTCCTGAAGGTCAGTAAACATAAATGGCTAGGTGCTCCTTTTTTGTTGTCTTCTTAAGGGTGATTTATATTATACAACTTATAATGCATTTTTCTAGTCACAGTTTAAAAGTTTCTGCTTTTATTCACGTGCACTATCTCTGAAGTAAGCATTCCGAGATACACAAAGTGCAAATGTAAGACCCAGGATAACAGCAGCGTAATAGGCCAGACGCTCCAGGTTTTTCAGTTCGTTCTCTTTGTATCTTTTTAATAGTTTAACATAGAGTTTTCAGTAAGATACTGTTATTTGATCAAAGTTGTCTCCCTTTACTGTGAAACCACGGCCTTGCTTTGCATGAGGAGTCCATTTGTTCACAATAGATATTTATTGAGCAGTTGCTAATCCTGAAGCCAGGAGCCTGATATTCTTTATGTAGCCGCCTACTGAGCCACACTAGATTTGTGTGGAGTCCCTCCTGGGGGAGACTCTGGGCCAATGGCATGCTCTTTCTTCTTGTGAAGTGTGTACTAATTTCTGTCTGGCTTCCCTCCTGGGATCGGTGGGCGGGGGAAGGGGGGCTCCTCTTCTCCTTTTTCATTAAGATCTAGGTAAAGTAAAGGAGAGTTTGGCTTCATGTTCCCTGCCGTGGGCTCTGTTTTTTTTGGTGCCCAAACTGGAGGTTTCTTAAGGCCTGTTTGTCATTTCTGCTGCCTAGAAGAGAGAGAAGTTGCATTACCAAAAGAAAAGATTCTCTGGCCCTGTCAGATCTTCCACTCCAAGCAACTCATTTTCTTTCTCTCATGAGGGTAGCCCTTGTTCTGAGGTCCTATTTTGCCTTTTTTTTAAAATGGAAGTTTAATTGACGTATAACCTTATCTTAGTTGCAAGTGTACGATAAAATGATTTGGTATTTGTATACATTGCAAAATGTTCATAATAAGTCTAGTGAACATTCTTCACATTACATAGTTCAATTTTTTTCTTCTTGTGATGAGAAATTTTAAGGTTTACTCCATCAACTTTCAATATGCAATGCAGTATTATTAACTATAGTCATCATGCTGTACATTACATCACCATGACTTATTTATTAGGTAACTGGAATTTTGTACCTCTGACCCCCTTCACCCATTTCTCCTATCCCCCACTCCCCAACAAATTATGAATACTTTGAGAGGATAACCTAATGAATATATACAAATTACACAATGGCAGTGATGACTCCATTATTATTATTATTGTTATTTGGAATGGAGAAGTTGGTATTTGAATGCCAGTTGATTTAATTTTTTAAAATTGTTGTTCAAGTACAGTGAGGTCCTGTTTTGATCTAAGTCACGGAACCTCTTTTCCTTGGAGATACAGTTAGTGAGGGTGTAGTCATCTTTCCCAAATGCCAACGTGAAGTGTGCCTTTCTGGTCAATGCTCTATGGCAGGACCTTTATAGGTTCTGTGAAGATTAAAAGGAGATCTCAGTCTTTTAACAGCTCACAGTCTTTTAGGAGAGATGTCTGTAAACAAATACTTATAATGTAAACTGTCAAGTGCTACAGTAGGATACGCAGAAGAGAAAATGCGATACCAAGGTCGGAGTGACTAATACTGTCTGAAGAGATTAGGCAGTGCTTCAGAAAGGCAGTGGCGTTTGAGCTGTTTGACAAAGAATTCGACAAGCCTCCCTTTATGTCTCCTTTCCTGACTTGAAGCACAGAAGTGGGAAAGAGGGACGGCACCTCCTGGAGATAGTAATTTCATGAGGTGGGGCACAGTGGTTAAGAACACGAACTCTGCAGTGAAGCTGTAAAGATTTGATACCAGTTCAACCACTCACTAGTTCTAGAAAGTTAGTGTTTGGTGCCTCAGCCTTCTCATCCATAAAATGGAGATGCTAAGAAGAGAGCCTGCCTTAAGGGGTTGTTTAGGAGTAAATGAGATATAACACATAAAACACTTAGAATAGCATATGGCACATATCAAGCAAGAATTTTATCATGACTATGTGGCTGGTAATTGTGGCAGCTGAGACTGCAGAGTAAGGCAGGCCCCAGTCATGAAGGGTTTTGTTTAAACCATCAATTTGGACTTATCCTGAAGATAGTGCAAAGCCATTATCAGTAGGCAAGTGAAACTGTCAGCTTTAAAAAAATCACTTTTTAAAGGAAGATAATGCTAATTAATAATTACCTTACTTAGGAAGAAATAATTTAACAAGTAAAAATAACATTAGATACATAAACCTGAAAATTTTCTTCTTCCCATAAAAGCTGGGATAATCAATGGAACCAACATTTTGAGTCACTTTCCTCTTTGTCTTGAACTGTATGGTATGAACTTAAACCATTTATTTTGTAAGACAGTTTAGGTTTCTTGACAGGACATAGCTTTTTGATAAAGAGACACAGGACTCACCCAGATTGTCCAGTTCTTCCAGTCAAGAGCCTCTCCTCATGACTCTGAGGAGAGCAAAGCTTGGCTTGGGTAAGAGAGTATAAGATTAAGGAGATGCATTGTTTCATCAATTCTTTTGGAGCATCATTTTCAACTCCTACTTTTAGAACATTATACATTGCCTTGCAGATAGCTGGCTTTCAAGAAATATTTTATTCACTGTAAATCTTTAGGGAATCTATTTGGTAATTATCCAATGTGAGTTGATACTCTACAGTAGAATCACTGTTTTGGAAGTGATAGCTACCATGAATGAGGTGATTACATAACCAGTTAGTATGCTAGTTTTTAAAAATGCATCAAATCAGGGTCTGAAGGGTATTAAGCAGTGCCCTTCACTACTTCCCATTATATTTAGAATAAAACTGAACTTATAAATACCTGAAGGGACCTGGCTGGCATGGATCAGTGGATCGAGTGCCTGCCTATGAACCAAAGGGTTGCTGGTTCAATTCCCAATCAGCACACTTACCTGGGTTGTGGGCCAGGTCCCCAGTAGGGGGCATGTGAGAGGCAACCACACATTGATGTTTATCTCCCTCTCTTTCTCTTTCCCTTCCCCTCTCTCTAGAAATAAATAAATAAAATCTTAAAAAAAATAAATGCCTGAAGGATCTGTACCCTGATTATCTCTTCAAAATCAGGCACCATTGCAGAAAGCTGTCTTTCAGTTCATTAAGTTTACCAAGTTCATCAGTGCTTTAAGGTTTTTGCACTAGCCACTTCCTTTGTTGGGAAAGGTGCTTCACTTTCATCACTCCTTCTTGTCACTATCTCAGTAAATGTCATATTTTTTTAAAGCCTTTCCTGATCACTTACTCTAAAGCAGTTATGTAATATTATCTTATTATATCACTATTTTAATTGTTTGTATAACATCTCATTCTATTTTAATCCTTTGTATAACATATCTCTATTGAATTTTTCTTGTTTCTTTACTATTTTTGTGAGTGGGGACCCAAAAACACCAGGTATTATCTTCTGAAGGGCAGGTGCCTTGCAGTACAGGCTCCCCCTGCTACTCGAGTATTCTAGGAACCCACCTGTATCAGTGTACCAGCTGGCATTGTTGTGAAAGGCTGCATTTGGCTTCAGTGAATTTTTTTTGAAAACTCAAAGCATTTTCCCATTTCATGATGGGTGATTTGCAAGCACACCTGCCCACACTGCGCTGAGTGTTCAGCATTTTTTAACCAAAAACGGCATGACCCCTTGTTCACCTGATCTTACCCTGAGTGACTTTTTTGTTGTTTCCCTGAATGGAAAAAGTCCTCAGAGTGAAATGTTTTGCCAATGTAGAAGAGGTGAAACAAAAAAATGACAGAAGCACTAAAAGCCATCAAAATCAACGAGTTCACAACTGTTTCGAGCAGTGGAAAAAATGTCTCAATGGGTATATTGCATCAAATGGAGAGTACTTTGTAAGTGACTGAAGTTTAAGCATGTAAAAATAAATACACATTTTTATAAATAAATTTCATTTTTGGTGGCCCCCCTTTGTATCTTCCAATAGAATATAAGTTCCAAGGAAGCAGGATCTTGTCCCTTGTTCACCACCATATTCCCAGCACTGAGAATTGTCATTGGCACAGAGTTGGAATTCAGTAAATATCAGTTAAATGAATAAATATATTTTAATGGCAATCTTGCAATGTAGATATTATTTTCTTTAGTTTACATATATGAAAACAAAAGACTAAGTTACCCAGGATGATGCAGTTGCAAGTTTTTGAGCCAGGGTCAGATCAAGTTTCACTAAACCCAAAGCCCATAGACTTTTATTTGGCCATTTAGTCTTAACCCCAGACAATTCAGTTCTTCCCTGTGCTTTTCAAGCTGCTGCCCCAGTGCTGGATCTCAGAGTGAGTGAGTCTGTGTAGGTCTGTGTGTGGGCTTTTAAGAGGGACTGCCTGGGACTCCAGAAGCTGTCCGTCTCACTCAGCCACAATCCAAGCTGGTTTTTACAGCCAAAATTATGGGGACTTCTCTTCCCAGTACTGGAACCTGGACTGGGAGGCCACGGGTGCAGCTGGAACCCTTCACCCCTCAGCAGAGGTAACCCTCCTGATATTCATTCACCAGATTTTGGTGTGGGATCAACTAGTTTTGCTTCCCTGCCACTCTTAGCCAGTCTTGATGTGGGTTCTTCTTAATATCCTTAGTTCAATTAGATTTCAGGCAGTTCTGAATGATTGTTGCTCTGCAGTTTAGTTGTAATTTTGATGTGTTTATGGGAGGATTGGAGTACTGCATTTACCTATGCCACCATCTTGACTGGAACCCAAAGCCTTTCCAATAACTCTTTAGACAGTTATTTCCTCTTTTGTATAATCTCAATATTTCAAATTCCCTTTTATTGTTACATTTATAATAACTTTACTTATTCATTCGTGTATCTTGTTTTCCCTACTAAACTATAATCTGCTTTATTTGCTATTTTTAGTGGAATGCCATTAATGGGTTTTTATTTTTCATTTACAGTTGTAATACAATATTATCTTAGTTTCCGTTGTACAGAATAGTGATGAAGTGTTTATATAACTTACAAAGTAATCACCTTGATAAACCTAGTAACCACCTGACACCATACATGCTTATTACAGTATAATTTATTCTATTCCCTATGCTATACTTTACCAACAATGGCTATTTTACAACTGCTGATTTGTACTTATTATCCCTTCACCTTTTTCATCTTGCCCCTAAACCCCCTTCCATCCGTCAACCATCAGTTTCTTTTCTGTATATGTGAGTTTGTTTCTATTTTGTTCTTTTGTTTTTTTAGATTCCACATATGCATAATATCATATTGTATTTATCTTTCTCTATCTGACTTAATTCACATAGAATAATGACCTCTAGTTCCATCCACATTGTTGCAAATGGCAAGATTTCATACTTTTTTAGCATTGAGTAATATTTCATTGTGTATATGTACCACTTCTATATCCGATCTGTCAGTGGATACTTAGGTTGCTTCCACATCTTGGCTGTTATAAATAATGCTGCAGTGAATATAAGGTTACATATATCTTTTCAAATTAGTATTTTAGATTTCTTTGGATAAATTTCCAAAAGTAGAATTGCTTAGAATGGTTCAAGGGAGCTTTGGGATGGTTTAAGGAAGTTTTGGAACAACATGAAATATAATAATATTCACATAATAGGGACACTAGAAGGAGAAGAAAGGGAGCATGGGATAAAAAACCTGTTTGAAGGAATAATGATAAAAACTTTCCTAACCTGGTGAAGGAAAAAAAGTCACACAAGTTCAGGAAGCACAGACACTCCCAATAAAGGTGAACCCAAAGAGACCTGCACCAAGACACATCACAATTAAAATGAAAAAATTTAGTGACAAAGAGAGAATCTTAAAGGCAGCAAGAGAGAAACAGATACCTACAAAGGAGCTCTGATAAGGCTGTCAACTGATTTCTCAATAGAAACACTGTAGGCCAGAAGGATTGGAATCAAGTATTCCAAGTAATGAAAATCAAGAAACTACCACCGAGACTACTCTATTCAACTAGGCTTCCATTTAAAATGGAAGGAGAAATAAAGAGTTTCCCAGGCCAAACATTTAAAATGGAAAGAGAAATAAAGAGCTTCCCATACTGAAAAAAGGCTAAAGGAGTACATTCCCACCAAACCAGAATTGCAAGAGATGCTAAAGGGACTGCTTTAAGAAGAAAAAGAAACATATAGAGGAACACAGGTTTAAAGGGGAAAAATTACAATGAATAAGTACCTATCAATAATAACCTTAAATGTAAATGGATTAAATGCTCCAATCAAAAGACAGGGTCACTGAATGGATAAGAAAACATGACCCATATATTTGCTCTCTACAAGAAACCCATCTCAGAACAAAAGATTTACACAGACTGAAAGTGAAGGAATGGAAAAAATATTCCATGCAAATGGAATGCAAATGTAGATGAAAAAAGCTGAGGTAGCAATACTTGTATCTGACAAAATAGACCTCAAAACGAAGGCTATAACGAGAAACAAAAAGAATACTATATAGTGCCAAAGGGGCCAATCCAACAAGAGGATATAATCCTTGTAAACATATGTTCCCCTCAAATAGAAGCACCTAAGTATATAGACAAAATCTTGGAGGACTTCAAGGAAGAGATTGACAGCAATACAGTCATTGTAAGGTATTCTAACACCTCACTGTCACCAATGCATAGATCTTCCAGATAAAAAAATCAACAAGGAAACAGCTATCTTAAATGACACACTAGATCAAATGGATTTAATTGACATTGACAGAACATTTCTCCCCAAAGCAATGGAATACACATTCATCTCAAGTGCACATGGAAAATTCTCAAAGGTAGACCACATGGTAGGACACAAAATAAGTCTTAACAAATTCAAGAAAATTGAAATCATATCAAGTACTTTCTCTGATCACAATGGCTTGAAATTAGAAATCAACCTCAACTTTAAAAAAAAACCTAAAAATCATTCAAATACATGGAGGCTAAATAAAATATTACTTAACAATGAATGGCTTAGCAATGAAAAAAAGCAAAGAGTACCTGGAAAAAAATGAAAATGAACACACAACAACCTAAAACCTATGGAACACAGTAAAGGCAGTCCTGAAAGAGAGTTCATTGCAGTCCAGGGCTACCTAAAGAGACAGAAAAGTCTCAAATAAACAACCTAACCCTATATCTAAAAGTAGTAGAAAAACAACAAAAAACAAAGCCCAGAATGAGTAGAAGGAAAGAAATAGTCAAGATCAGAGCATAAATAAAAGACATAGAAAAAAGAGACTAAGAAAAAAATTCAAAAGATCAAGAATCTGGGAGCTGCTCTTTTGAAAAGGGTAGTTCTATTTTTTTTGACTTTTTTGAGGAACCTCCATACTGTTTTTCATAATTGCAAATTTTAGATCACCTTTATCTACATGGATCAAGCATTGCCAAGGAATTAGTAGATTATGCATTGTTCAAGTTCTTAGAGCCTGAGCAAAACCTTATATGTCTAAATTCCAGATACATTTTTAAGTGCCCCTGATGCTCCAGCCTCTGCCCTCCTCCATTAACTGTCCCACACCAACAGCCACAGGAACTAGATTAAAATGTAAACAGAACCAAAACAGTCTAATTTATGAAACTATCTCTATTCAACTCTTTAGGCCTCACCACTTGCTTAGCCTTTTTAGTCTCTTAGTCTTTGCCTCACTCAGTTTCATAGACTCATCTGGTTTGCATGGTCTCATCTGGATGCGTGAATTCCTTTTGGACTGTTTAATCTGGCTTGGAACTGGAAAAACATTCTGGTTCAGGTCCAGAGTTGCTGCTTTCCACATTGAATCTTTGATGCCTTTACAGTGATCTAGTAGAGTGTGAATCTCAGGAAAGGGGGATGGTGAGGGGAAGTAGAATAAGGTAAAGTGGAGATAAATGGTGGTGAAAGAGACTTGTCTTGAGGTGGTAAACAATATGTAGATGATGTATGATAGAATTGTACACCTGAGACCTATGTGATTTTATTAACCAATGCCTCCACAATAAAGTCAATTTAAAAAGTGTATCCTGAGGAACAAAAAAAAAGTAATTGCATACAGTTTCAGAGTCATTGGTGATACCAACAGTAGAATTAACATTTTCTAATTCCTAGTCTTAGTGCTATTTCTTGGACTTATGCTTTTTAGACTTGAATTTTTTTCACCTATTAAATCAGATGAACTCAGGTATAAAGGAAAAGTAACTTAACCTTTGAGCATCATTTAATAAGGTAGAAGAGTTAAACATATATACTAAAAATGATGATATTAATATCATTCAACATCTTTGAATTGCTCTGTACGCTAAAAGAAAAGCACTTTCAGATGTGCTATGTCCCTTAATTCTCACAATGAGCTTGTCATGTAGCCATGCTTGTTTCCGTATTTTAGAGATTAGAAAGCTCTGTCATTTAAGGGACTCCCCCTAGATCACAGGCATCAAATTGTAGAGCTAGGACTCAGGTTTGGTATTCCAATGAGAAATTCTGTTTTCTTTATGCTAAGACATATCACTGTCATCCTCCAAAATCAAAATCATGTAAACTCATTATCATTTCAAGTAATATGAAAATTGAAATAATTTGGGTCAATGTTTGCGGATTCTCAGGAAACTTTTATTTGTAAAGCAAATGATATAAACCTCTATGCAAAAAAGGTTATTTATAGCCCTTCAGAGATCTGACTGCCTTTGAACAGTTCAGAGGCATCTACTTGCATACATCAACATGAATAATTTATTTCTGTGTCTTTAAGTGAGCCTCCAAATAATCTGTCCTAAATGGCCATTTATTGGCCTACTAGAAAGTAATACAATTGCATTTTAAAGTATATTGTTATTCTTACTTTTAATTAAATCAGAGGTTCCACTTAATCATGAGTATGATAACATTTATTATATTTTCCCTTTACAGTTTTCAAGGTGCTTTTGCCTTTATTGTGTCACATGATCTTGAAAACAGTGCCGTGAAGTGAATTAGAGAAATATTATTTTCATTTTACAGATGAAGAAAACCAAGACTAGTGAGGTGAAATACTTGTTCAAAGTCACACAGCAAGTGTGTGTAAAAGTCAAGTTGTTTGCTGATATTGAGGAACACAACTTAGCAACTTTTGAAAGGCTACGACAGATTTTTTTTTGTCAGTTTGCAAACTCATGGGAGCTGAGAACATTTCTTTTATTCGGCTTTGTAACCTTATTGCCCAGTGTGGCATACAGTAGTTTCTCATTAAATATTGGTTGAGTGAGGGAAATAAGACTTGGGATTATGAAGTTATGGGACATAAGGAGAAGCTACGCATGAAAAGACTGACTGGATGATGCAAGCCTGTTTGAAAAGTGTGTTGGATCTCAAAATTTTTATAGTTAGGAGAGCCTCGGGTTTTCTCAGATGTATCGGCCTTCAGATTAATACATGTTACTTGACTAGGCCACACACACCTCCCTCTCCCAATTTCTGTACATCGTAGCACTTATAACTTTGTGTGCTAATTATCTGGTTGTCTGGCTTTCCTTGCAAACTGTGAGTCTTTTGAGAGCAGGAGGATGCCCCATTTTATTCCAGTCCATAGCTCTGAGCTTAGCATATGATAGGTACCAAGCAAATATCTGTAGAAGAAATGAATGAATGGATAAACAAATAATATAACCCAGTATGCAACAGCAAAATAGGTAAATCACTGGGAAAGAAGTACAAAATAATTTTTTGATTCAACATTAGGTTGGTAAGAAAGGTAGCAGCAATTTTTCATGGTATATTTGCCTTTTAAAATAGTCCATGTATGTTTACAGTTTAAATGCTTCCAAAAGTCATTAAAAGGTTGTTATATTGAATTGATTCTCCATTTCTGTTTGTAAAGGAATTTGTAAATGTATTCCATATGTAAAGGAATACTTGGTGCTAAGGAAATACGGGTTTTCCACCAAGTCTTAAGCTCTACTTGCCTCAGTTTTATTATCCACAAAATAGGGGTAGTAGGACTTTTTCCTATTAAATGAGACACAAATTGTGAAAACTTCTAGCACAGTGCCTGGCTTATAGGAGGAGTTTTATAATTGTTTATTGAATAAATTAATGAATGACTCTTATTTTTCTTTGATTTATGCTCCTGACTCTTATTGTCTTGTCACTGAAATATTGGTTCTTTCAGCAAAAACCTGGGTGTCAAGTGAAAATTCAGCTTTTAAATATCATATATGTGATCATCCTGCTTTTACTAGGAGGGACGCTCATTTCCAGCATGGTGATACTCATTTTTTCCCCTCAACCTCCAAAGAGTTTTATAGTTCATATTATTTTCTCCCCCTTGGTTGTATTTTCCTTTGGGGATGAGATTTAGGCCTTGGTAATAGATATGTTAGTTCAGTACTCTCATTGTCCTCGATTTAGTTTCTTCACAGTCCAAACTGTCCTTCATGTGAACCTGAGCTTGTAATACGCACTTGAGGTGATGTGTAAATGCTTTCCCTGGCTCAGCTGCTGTCCCCACCCAGCACGTGTGGGTCACCTTCACGTCAAGATTAGGTGTACATGTACCATCATAAATAATGCCTTGTGCAAGGGTAATATAAATGGATTCTATTGAAATATGGCCTACTATATTAAAATTTATGTTTTGATTATCATTTTTATTATGTGAAACAAGCTTGAGCTTCATAAAGTCATTCAGAAAAGAGATCTGCATCACTGATAGGAACGTCTGTCTACCTGGAATCTATACCGAGCAAAGTGAGGGTCATATGAACATTTCTAAGGCAATTATTTTCTTTCCTCCCTGTTTTGAAAGTCCAAATTGAATTATATAACAAATTATTCTTTGAAATACCTATAATGGTGTTACTTGAAAATTCTAGCCACAGCACTTCCCCCATCCCCTTATCAGAATGATTTTATGATATGCACATCTAATCACATATTCCTGCTTCATCTTTTTCCACGACTACTCCTTATCTCCTGCCTCATGCAATAAACTCCTTAGCTTGCCAGGGCCTTCAATATTTGTTCCTGATTTTTTCCTTTCCTTTCTCACCTGATCTCCTAGCTCCTAACCTCAAAGCTTATACAGCAGCAATGCTTGTAGTTTCCTGTTACATGCAATGACATTTCTTTCCTCTGTTCTTTTTTCAAAATTGTTCCTTTTCTCTGGGAGACATCATAACCATGTCTTTACCTAAAAGTATTCCTTTAACATCCACTCATTTTAGGGCTCAGTTTAGTTGTTATTTCCTTTGGAGAACTTCCCTTGATCTCCCAGACTGGGTTTGAAGCTCCTCTTCTGTCTTCTTAAAGTTCCAGTACCTTGGGCTTTCTTTTATATTAACATTTATGTTCCTACAACTCTATGATAGGTACCACCATTACCCCATTTACAGGTGAGGGAACCAAAGGACAGGTGGTTAGGTTACTTGCTGCAAAGCCATACAGCTGGTAAGTGGTAGGACTGGGATTCAATACAAGGCAGTTTAGCTCTGAAATCTAAGCTCTTAAACATTATGCTTTACTGTATCTCCTTAGGTAATAGAATCTTCATCCATGTTATTTTCCTGCTCAGAAGCTTCTGATGGTTCCCTATGTCTTTTTAAATTCGAAATGCACACTTTTCACTTTGGCATTTAGAAAGCTCCTTGGTGTCAATCCAATCTTTACATCTAGTTGCATTTCTCATTTATCAACATTTAGAAAGAGCATGGCCTTCGGAGTCACAGATACATGTTTTTATAGCTCAACTCTGTGATTAAATAGCTGTGAAGACTCTGGACAAGATAATTCATCTTTCTAAGTATCTAAATATTGAAGATAATAAAAATTGCCTTAACAGGTAAGTGAAATAATGCATGTAAATGCTTAATACAAAGTTTGATATATAGAGGTACTTAATATTACTTTAAAGTAGTTGTTTTCCAGCTAAAATAATCCACCTTACAGTTTCCTACCTGCTTGCCTTTGCTTATGATTTCCGTCCACTTTGAATGCTTCTCCTCATAACTCAGGATGTCAAAATTTAACTTATCCTTTAAGGCCTCTTTCAAGGGCAGCTTTCATAAAAAGTCTTCTTTGATCCCCTGGTCCGCCCCCACCATCTTATCCTGAAGTATGTTTTCATCACATTTGAACCCTAATACACTTCAGTATGCTATACTTAATATGTATCTTATTTGGCCTGTGTTTGTGTATCTAGTCCATACTCCCTACTGGGTTATTAGTAGTTTGAGGAGGGTTTGTGTCTTTCTTCTAAACCTCTGTCATTCTCAAGTCTTAGTTAGAAGCATTGTCTTTGGACACATGGTAACTGCTGGCTTAAGTGAATCATATCAGAAGCTTAAAATTGTCTGTGATTGGTACTATGGTCCCCAGACTAAGGAGAAAGAAAGGAAACTTTATATACCATGCCTGCTGTTTA
Organism: Carollia perspicillata; assembly: GCA_004027735.1. Classification (NCBI taxonomy): domain Eukaryota; kingdom Metazoa; phylum Chordata; class Mammalia; order Chiroptera; family Phyllostomidae; genus Carollia; species Carollia perspicillata. The sequence continues at coordinate 16,034 of PVKM010019401.1, forward strand.
TATACCTCGTTTTGTTTAATATTCACAATGATCATATAAGATAGTTATTACTATTCTTGTTTTACAGATGAAGAAACTTAGATCTAAGAGAATGAGTGACTTGCTTAAGGCTAAATAGTTAGGAGTTTGCAGGGATTTGAACCCATTTTTATGTGACTTTCTGCTCCATTGGTGTTATTTCTGTTTATTGATGAAAAGAGACATTTATCTACTACCTGTAATTGAATCACTGAAAGTCAAAACCAAAAAACATTATCTGACCAACTTCTTCATTTTTCAGATGAGGAAACTCAGACCCAGGAAGAACAAGAAGCTTGATTAAGGTCACTCGATGAATAAAAGCTAAACTAGGGCTGGAGTCTAAGCCAGCTCTAATAAATTAGCTATCTTTCTAAGAGACCCAGATGCCTCTCCCACTATGGACCAATAAAACGTATATATCTTCTGAAATTCTGGCCTCAGCCTGGGCCCTCAGCCTATTACCTTCACAATATGAGCCTACATTATTTTGGTTAATGAAATATCGCTATTAATTTTTCTAGCATGAGCCATATTGGAGGTCATAGAAGGTGAGCCCAAGCTATGTTTAGTTTCTAATCATAAATGTTGGAGCAGAGGTACATCTGGTTATCTTTCTGAAATTATGTAATAGAAAAATTGCCACTTCTTTTTTATCTAAAACTTTTAACTTAAAAAAATCCTCTTTTATTTTGTGTACCTTTGAGGAAGGGATGGGGGAATTATATTAGATGATTCCCAAGATCTCTTAATTCTGAAGCATGATTCTGCACTTCTGGTGCTGACAACTTAATTTTACATTTCATATTTATGTGTGTGTCTGATTAATCTTTTTACTATAGATTCCATGAGGATGGAGGTGGCTTTGTCTATTTTTGCTCACCATTGTACCACCAAAACCTTCACAAAATAGGCACCCAAAAATACCTGGTGATGAAATGAAGAATTCTGTGAGGTTGCAAGGGGATTATCATTCGGTAGATTATGAAATCAAAAGCCAAGAGGGAAAATGACTCACTGAAGAGCAACCGCTGCCCTGGCTGGGCACTCACTTGGTTAGAGCACTGTCCTGATGCACCAGGGTTGCTGGTTTAATCCCCAGGCAGGGCACAGACAAAGAATCAGCCAGTAACTGCATAAATTAGTATTATAGAACAACAAGTCAGTGTCTGTCTCTGTTTCTCCCTTTCCCCCTTTCTCCTCCTCTAGCTCCTTTCCTTTTTTCTCTCTCTCTTCTTTCCTCTTTCTTTCTGAAATCAATGAACACATTAACAAGGAAGTTTGAAGAACAGAGTAAATGTTATTTAGTGGTGGGGCCATTCTGAAACCCACATATCCTAAATCTTGGGTTGTTGGCATGAACAGATAAAGTATTAAAATCTGAATTCTTTTAGTGTATCTCATGTCTATTCTTAAAGTCATTACTAGTTGTGAGAATTAATTAAGTTCTGAAATACTTATATAATGATAAAATACTAGTTTTAAGAAATAATAAAATATAATGGCAAGAGTATGAAAACATCTATAGATAATTATTTTTTCCTTCCATAAGTACCTGAGTTCTCAGTTGAATTTTCTCCAGCTTCTAACTCTATGTTAAAGAAAAATTTTTGAATGTTAATGATTGATGCAGAAATAATTGAAAAGGCAGGATCTTCACACACTTACCAGAATGATAATAATTTTAAAATATTGAAAATACTAAGCTTTGGCAAAGCTGTGGAACAATAGAAGTCTCATACACTTTTAAAATGAGTTGATAGAACCACTTAGGAAAACTAGCCATACTTATTAAACTTGAACAAGTATAAACCCTGCAACCCGGCAATTCTATTTCTGGTTATATGCCAATGGAAACACATATATATATTCACAAAAAGACCTGTAAGAATAGTCATAGTACCACAATATGTAATTGCCTAAAGCTGGAAATTAATTAAATGTTCATCAATAGTAAAATGAATAAATTATAATATCTTCATACAGTGGTACACTACACAGCAATGAGAATTACAACTTTAATCACATCCAACAATATGGATGAGTTTTACAAGCATAATGTTGATTGAAAGAAGCCAGATAAGAAAGAGTACATATTGTATAATTCCATTTTTATAAAGTTCCCAAATAGGCAAAACTAATCTCTGGTGTTAGAGGTGGGACAGCAGTTGTTCTTGGGGACATTATTAGAAGAGAGTGGTTCTAATGCTCATAATATTGCACAAAATAGAGAGTGGTTCTTGAATGCTTGTAATATTCTGTTAATCTGCATGCTGGTAACACGAGTGTGCATGTTTTCTGAAAACATAATTGCATATATGTTTATTATAAGTGAATTTTTTGTTTTATATTTTATTAAAAAGTCAAAATAGAACAAAACAACAATAACAACTAAAACCAAGGCAGCTTCCCAAGGAGGTATAGATTAAAGCTTAATTAATAGTTTAAATGGTAGAGCAAAGCGGAAGAAGAACCTAGGTGCAAAGCCAAAGCTATGTTGGCATGACATAGGTGAGTGGGGCTCGAATCCTTCTGGGGACTCAGGTCCCTCCATCTTGAGATGCCATCATCTCGGCATGTGCCTTCAGTGTGTCCTGTGGCTGGAGAGGAGGCACATGTGTGCTTAACTTGTACGCTTGAATGTAACACAGGATCTGTAGTGTGGCCTGTATCTCAGGTTGCATGAGAGGTTTGGTTGTGTGTGCCTCTTGTTAAGTAGCGGCATTCCACTACTTTTCTTGGAATCTGATTAAAGGTGATGAAAAAGAGGAACAAGTGCATACAGAAACAAAACTTACTATTTGACAGGTACTGTATGTACTGATTCATTTGTCTGTTTCTATGTAACAAACCATTTCCAAAATTCACTGGGATAAAGCAACCATTAACAAAACAAAAAGACAGCCTACTGAATAGGAGAATATATTTATAAATGATATATCCAATAAGAGGTTGATGTCCAAAATATATAAGGAGCTTATTCAACTTAAAAGCAAAAAAAATCCAATTAAAAAATGGGCAGAGGACATGAAGAGACATTTCTCCAAAGAAGACATATAGGTGGCCAACAGACATATGAAAAGGGGCTCAACTTCACTAATTATCAGGGAAATGCACATCAAAACCATAGTGACATACTGCCTCACACTGGCCAGAATGCCTATTATTAAAAGTCAACACATGAAACTAATAACAGAATAATATTGAATGTAAACTGTAATTGAAGAAATGTGAAACAAAATAACCTAGTAGTCAAAGAGGAAACCATATGTGGAAATTATTTTTTAAAACTTTAACTCTACACAATAAAAGTGCTATATGCCAAATTTGGTAATGTTGCTAAAGCAATAATTTAGCCATAAATGAATTTACTAAAAACAAGTGTGGTAATTGCTGGAGAGAGGGAGGTATAAGGGAGCTAAATGGTAATAGAAAAAAATACAATAAAGATTGAATAAAATAAATAAATAAAATGAGCTAAAAAAAAAGTCAACACAAAATGTGTTGGCAAAGATGTGGAGAAGAGGGAACCCTGTGAATTCTTAGTGGGACTGAAAATACAAATAGCCACTGTGGAAAACAATACAAAGATTCTTCAAAAAAGCAAAAATAGAACTATCATATGACCCAGCAACTCTACTTCTGGTTATTTATCTGAAGAAACAAGAACACTAATTCAAAAAGATATGCGAGTATGCACCCCCATGTTTATTGCAGCATAATTTACAGTATCCAAGATATGGAAGCATCCTAGGTATCTACAGAAATATGAACGGATAAAGAAGATGTGATATATATGAATATATATGACACACATGACCTATTACTCAGTAATAAAAAGGAATGAAATCTTGCCATTTGTGATAACATGGGTGGGCCTAGAGGCTATTAATGCAAACTGAAATAAGGCAGAAAGAAGACAAATATTATATGGTTTCACTTATATGTGGAATCAAGAAAAAGAAAACAAATGAACAAAACAAAAACAAAACAAAAACAAAAACAGAATCATAGAAAAAAGATCAAACTGGTAGTTGCCAGAGGAGAGGGTGTTGGAGGGATGGATAAATAAGGTGAAGGGGAATATTGTCAGTAATATTGTGAGAAGTTTGCATGGCGACAGATGATTATAAGACTTAGTGTAATGATCACTTCGTAAGGTATATAAATGTTGAAACACTACATTGTACACCTGAATTAATATAATGTATACTAACTATACTTAGATAAAAACATAATGACAATATTTTCCCATAACTCTTTGAGTTGACTAAGTTCAGTTGGGCAGTTCTGATCTCATTTGGGCTCTCTCCTGTGACTTTGGTCAGGTCTTAGATTCAGATGGACTGGAACATCTAAGGTGGTTCACTCATGTATGGTAGTCGGTCCTGGCTCACGGTTGAGAAGGAGGCTCAGCTGGGTAGCTAATCTAAATGGACCCTACTTTCTCTTCCTTGTAGTCAAGGATCCTTTTCTCTTACTGTATCTTTCCTACATGATCTCTCTAGCAGGGTAGTTGGGTTTTTTACATAGTGGCTTAAGGCACCAAAGATTGTGAAAGTAGAAGCTGCTAGGCCTTCTTAAGAATTAGGCCTAGAGCCCTCACAGCATCACACTTCTGCTACATTCTATTGATTAAAAGCCCATCCCAGAGCCAGCCTAGATTCAAAGGAAGATGACTAAACAAGGCTATGAATACAGGGCTTTGTGGTTCATTGGAGGCCATTACCATCATAGACCAGAAGTTGGCAAACTATAGTCCAGGTCAAATCCAGCTTATTTGTTTTTATATGAATAATGATGATTTTTACAGATGGCCATTTGCAATTGATAATAGTCAACATCAGCTTTGAACCCCAATTTAGTGAAATGTTATTATCCCCCAATTTTATCCTATTAATTATTAAACCTGTATTACAAAAAAGCACCTTAGTTTATTATTATATTTTATATTCTCCCAATAAAATTTTTGTGGACATTTGTTTTCTTTCTTGTTATGTCAAGTACCTGTATAATATACTTGATTTTTGCCTCTATGTGGCCCTTTAGAGAGAAAGTTTGCCAACCCCTGTAGTAGATGTCACACATACACTAACTTATTTTTTTTCTTTGTGATATCTCTAGCAGAGAAACATTATTATCCCCATTTTCAGATTAGGAAACCGAGGATCAAAGAGACCCAACATTAAATGGCTCCTTAATACCAGAGCTGGGAATCTCTTAGGATTGTGTTTGGTTTGATGCTGATGCCTACATTTTTGTGCTCCACCTTGCTTTTTTCTTCTCTGATGCATTTTAAGGGGTCTCAGGGGAACAGACCCTTCAATCTCCTGAGTCTGGGCCTGGTGGCAATCTTTGTCCTGTGGACAGTGTCTTTGGGAGGCCTAGGCCCCATTTTGTGCATACTGGTTCTGTCCTGCGGTGAATGCTAGTGTCTTCTTTTCTCCTTTTATAGCCATATCTTACAATCTAGACCACTTGAAAGATAAGAAATTGAGACTAGAGAGTTTCATTGGTTTCCCATGACCCTGTAGTTTTTCTCATTAGAAATACCAGGAAAAGTAATCTCAGATTTCCCTGTGTTCCTTGTAAGCACTTCCATATGCTCCCCCACGTGTGAACATTGTTGAGCCTTTATTTCTTTATTCATAAAGGACTATTCCTGTTCTATTTTTCTCATTGCGAGGATCAAAAGGAAAAGTTTATAGGGAAAGCATTTGAAAACCAATTAAACCCTATGATAGTGGTAATGTATCATTGTACATTATTTTTGTGATTGTTACTATTGTTATAATTATTATTTCTGGAAATCTTTGTATTTTATCACTAGTCAAATAATGGTATCACAATCTCCAAACCTGTTTTTTCTTTTCCCTCTTAGTGGAAAAAGAAAAATCAGAGGTTCTACGCGTGGGTCAGAGGGAACCATGGTCTGCCCTGACATTCGTGCTTTAAGGCCTTCCATATTGAGAGAGGAGTGCAGGATCTCGTGGTGCTAGATGAGATCTTATGTGATCACAGGTGCTGAGTGCACTAAGGCAACCTTGGAACTAGATGTTATTGTGCTAAGGGGCGTATTATCACCGGCCCCCTCCATTTGCAGATGTGAGTTTCCTTCTGAGAATGTGTATATCGAGGAGCGAATAGACCTCTAATTAAGTAAATAAATTTAACTCCTTGAAAATTATATTTTAATAGGACAATTCATACCACACAGATGACAATTAAAGTTGTACTAAAAATCTCAAGGCAAGGATGTTCACCATGTTAATCACCAGGATCAGACCGATAGAGTCAAAAGCCATAGGTCATAACTCTATTGTGCCTCTTAGCACTGGGAGTTTAAACGTGGATTTGTATGTGGGCTTCTCTGGATTTTATTTTGTTAAGACTTGGGTGAGGGTTATAAGAAAATGAACAGCCTTAATTAAAATACACCTTAAACCGTCCTGTAAGAACTAAGGTGAGGACTGAGTAACCTCTGGAGGAAGAGGGCAGGGCTCGACTGGTGATCCTGCTTCCCAAAGTCTAGTATTACCTTCGCCACCTCAGTCGCCCCCTCTGATCCTTGCTGCCATCAAAGAAATGTTGTTACCTCCCTGTTTCAAACCCCAGAATCTATACAAATGCCTTTGCTTGGGTCTTTATAAAAAGGACTGCAAAAGCCTGGCATTTTAAAAATTTTATTTACTTATTAAAGGAGCAATTTATTTAAGTAAAATGAAATAGGGTTGATTTAAACAAAATATTTTGACAAAATAATGCAGGTATATGTAAAAAAATCATAAAGCTAGAACCTAATGATTTAGGAAATATACTGGCCTGTCCACAGGATCTTAAAAGAGGGGCTCCCTGCCCACGTTTCAGTTTCCTCTCACACTGGCGTCCTTCTTCTGTGCTCCACTCACTCTGGCCCTCTTACTTTCTTTCTTTTTTAAAAAAATTTTATTTATTTTTAGAGAGAGGGGAAAGGAAGGAGAAAGAGAGGGAGAGAAGCATCAATGTGTGGTTACCTCTCGCATGACCCCTGCTGGAGACCTGGCCTGCAACCCAGGCATGTGCCCCGACTGGGAATCAAACTGATGATCCTTTGGTTCTCAGGCAGTTTCTTAATCCACTGAGCCACCAGCCAGGGCTCAACCTCCTTTTTTTTTTTTTTTCCCCAGGGTGATTTTGAGTCATATCTACTCAGACAAAATAACCTTCATATCCTGAGAAACTCATTGAGCAGGAGGAGTTTATGCATTTGCTGGTAGAAACAAAGAAGAGAAAATGAGGCCATTATTGGTTTGATGGGTTTATTAGTTTCAGTAACAGGGTCTCCAAAATGACATATCTGTGTATCTAAATATATTTCTGTGCATCAGTATATACCTCTGTGTAGATATAGATATATATAGATATCTTACAGCAAGAGACAGTGTTCTATTTTGGACTTCCAATCAATATACTGACCAGGGAGGTCTAGCTAGCTAGGCTCAAGGCTGAGGAAGTAAAAACTGGTTGTATTGCCTAATGGTCTTCTCCATGAGTCACCCTTCTTTCTGATCCATAGAGTTACTTCAGCTTGTGTGCTCATCATGATTATTGGCTCCTTGTCCCTCTTTTTTTGCCTTAGTTCAGTTCTAGGTAATAAAAATGTCTTTTTCTTTTCTGTTAACTTGTTTATGATGCATTCTTTTTACCTTTTATTTATTCTTGAGATACCTTTTTTTTTGCTGATATTCCAAAGCTGAGGTTTCCATCTCTGTTTCATTCCCAGAAGTACATCTCTCATCAGTTTCTCTTTAACTAAATATTCACATGCAGAGTTCATTAAAGAGGATTGGGATAACTGGAGGATGCATCTTTTACCGAAGATCTGGTGTTTGTATAGGTCAGAGTCTTGGTGCATGAGAACAGGGAAGAGTGAAAAACATTTTGCAGGTAATCAGTGTCTAAGCATGGATATCGATTCCTCTTCCTTTCTCTCTCTTTCCCCTTCCTCCCTCCCTCCATTCCTTTTTCCCTTCCTTCCTCTCCCCTCTGCGCAACACCCCCAACGCCCGCCACCAGCTCCGCTACTTGATCACACCTCTTATTTTTTTATTTTTTTTTATTTTAGTTGTTTTTCAATACAGTTTTCTGTCTTTTACTCCCATCCCAGACCACCCCCCAGTGCTCCCCACCTCCCTCCCCTTTCCACCCCCCTTAGTTTT
>PVKM010019402.1:0-24140 GCA_004027735.1 Carollia perspicillata
AGAACATTTCATCACTGCAGAAAGTTCTTCTGGACAGTGATCATCTCTAAGATTTCTGGCCTCTTCCAGGAGTCCAGCAGTTTTCCTGCTTGCCCTCCCTTTCAGGAAACATCTGATGTCTGGGATTTGCTTTGTTTTTTTTTTTCTGATCTTTCTCCCTTTTTGGTCACCCTGTTCACAGGTCAATACTTCTGCGAAGGCTCTGTAGTCTGATGGGCACTGTGTTCTTGCTTCGCTGCTTTACCATGTTTGTGACCTCCCTCTCCGTGCCAGGACAACACCTGCAGTGCACCGGAAAGGTAGCCTGCTGCCTTCTTCCCATGCCTTCCTCTTGTTCTTGGTGGGCTGATGGCACCATATATGCAGCAGGGCTCAGATTTTGCTTTTATTATTAAAATGTGCTTTCTAGTATTTTCAATATCTGTAATAAACCTCTAAAAATATTACTTTGGTAAAAATGTTAAGCCAGAATCTACCTCACTGTTACTTCTATCTGTTGATATGCTATAGAGCTATAGAAAAAAATGTTTCTTTGCATTAAGCATTTTCCCTTTCTTACTGTCTTCAGCATCCTTCATATCATATGACTGGTCCCCTCACTGTCCTCATCAGTCCTTTTTTAAAAGTGTTGCAGTTTGATTACATTACATTTAAAATATAGTACCCACTACTCTAAACTTTACTCTTTCTGGAATATACTAAATAATAGCTGATTTTTTGTTTTTGTTTTATCCTTTATAGCTTGTTTTGGTATACTGTAGACATCTCTTCTGGTTAAATTGAGAGAGAAGAGATTCTGTAGATGGGAACAAAAAACCTGCGTTTTGAATAACTTAAAAAAATTAAAATACCCTGAAAATCACCTGTACTTTATATGTAATATTGGCTGTTGTGACTCAATAAGTTTGGACAAAAGAATTTATTCTTCTTTTCTAAGTGTCCATGCCTTAGTTGTGTTCCCATATATTCAAAATGTACATATTAACACCTTTGTTATTCTAATGTTATTTGTAAAGTGTAAAACAAAATTAAGTGTCAGTTCTTCTACTACAATATAAATAGCTGAAATGCCAACAAGGGAAGATGAAGCAGCCAAAGGAGATCAGGAGCTAAAAATACAGCTCTGAGCTGAAGGGTGACAAACTTTCTCCAGGTAGTAGGAGACTGCCCAGTGAGAAAGGGGGAAGTGAAACTGGAAAAGTCGGCATTCGTGCTGCCTGTCACTACCAGAACTGATAAGTAGAGGCAAGGATTGAATCCCTTTTATTTTTTAACATTATATTTATTTATTTTTTAGAGAGAGGGGAAGAGAGGGAAAAAGAGAGGGAGAGAAACATCAGTGTGCGAGAGATACATCAATCAGTTGCCACTCACACACACACCTTCAGCTGGGGACCTGGCCTACAACCCAGGCATGTGCCCTGACTGGGAATCGAACTGGCAACCTTTCCGTTCGCAGGCCAGCACTACATTGACTGAGCCACACCAGCCAGGGCCAAGGATTGAATCTTTATGGGTGCTTTATTCAGAAGGCCAGTGATCTGAGAAGACGGCAGGTTATGTACCCTAAAAGACTGTATTACATTTCATCTCAAGTCAACCTTTTAAAAAAAAAAAAAAAAAAGATCTTGTTTATTTTTATAGAGATGGAGAGGGGGCAAGAAAGAGAGGAAGAGAAACATCAGTGTGTGAGAGAAATATCAATTGGTTGCCTCTTGCATGCTCCCAACTGGGAACTTAGCCTGCAACCCAGATGTGTGTCCTGACTGGGAATTGAACTGGCAACCTTTTAGTCCACAGTCTGGAGCTCAAGCCAATCTTTTTTGTAAGGAAAAGAAAAGTGTGGGTAAGGGGTGTGGAATTCAAGGAAAAGGTTAATCAGATAAAAGCTGCAGTCCTGGCAGTTTTCCTAGCATCCTTTCATCTGTTGACCAGTGATTCTTTATCTGTGTCCTGGGCTGCTGACTTCTCTCCCTGGAGTGTAATAGCTCAGATACCATCTTAGTTGTCTGCAGTCCTCTTGGGGCAAGGTTGAATTGGTGGTGGGTCTCCTGGAGTCAGGGTGGGTCCAGCTGTACATTCCAGTTCCTGGAACAATAGCTTTCTACATGAGTTAATTATTAAGCTTATTAACTATAACTTAAAACTAAAAAATTTCCAACTTGAGTTCCCCCATCATTTCCCCACTGTTAATTTAAACTGTCTTATTTCTAGATCAGTTTCATATGGAAGTAATCATTTTGCTCTTGAGCCTGTATCTTCACATTAGAAAGTCTGGTAGGGGGTTTAAGAATATACCAAACTGCAGATCCCCATAAGGGGGCATATTGTGTGCAACAACAAGCTACGATACCGAAAAAGATGAAGAGAATGAAGACAACAAATGCCTCTCTAAGGCCAGTAATTCTAGGCAGCCAGGAGGTTAGTTTAGACAAATCAATACCAAACAGTCCCTCTCTTTGTTTTAGCCTGGATACCACTTCATTTATTTGCTTTACTTTATGCTCTGTGAGCTGTGAATCATCAGTCAGGTTGAAACAGCAAAGTCCTTTAAATTTTTCACATCCATGATTATGTCTTAAAAGGAGGTAGTCTGTAGCTGCACAGTTTTCTAATACTGCTTCTCTAACTTGTCCTAGTTCTTGACTGATGGCACTCAAGACTGAGAGGTGGCATCCGAAGCTTTTACCATAGTGTAGGCTAATTGACTTATTTCTATATTCAAAAAGGTTACCATCGCAGGCATTATAAATGTAGTCAAAGATATGTATTCAGTGGAGCTAAAAAAAGGTGTAGATCAGTTACAATCAGATGCAAGGGAGAGTTCCCATTGAGCCCAGGTGGTGAGGGCCTTCTGAGGCATAAACACTGTCAGTCTTTCCTAGAGACCATGGTCCCCCAGAACTGTTTGCTGGGACACAGGAATAAATAGTCCTTCCACATATTAGGAACCATCTTACAGTCAATTTGATGTCACTAAAATACATTAGTGGTGGTGGTGTGATTCACATTCACGTCTCCTGAAAACATAAAACAGTTTTTAGTACAATTGACAGAAGTTGCACACTCTTCAGCTGGGGCTACATCAGTAACTTTTAAGGTAAACATCTCCTTGTCCTTTAGAGTTACCACAGGTCCCCAGTTCTAAATATCGAAGTGGGTTATGTTCTCATTAATATGCTTAAATAAAGTATAATCTCAATGGCTTTCTAGGGGAGTACAAACACCTAGACATGGAGTGAAAATTTGTTTTGCAAGACAGAAGTCAGAGATGTTTAGAATATTTTTTTGGTAAATATATCCAAGTATGTTCATCTTGTTTGAAAGTTCTCCACAACATGGGGTTAAACAAAAAATAATGAGAAGACTATAAGTCATTGTTTTTGAAAGATAACTTTCAGGTCTTCTTATATGTATTTTTTAAAGATTTTATTTACTTTTTAGAGAGAGGGGAAGGGAGGGAGAAAGAGAGGGAGAGAAATATCAATGCATGATTGCCTCTCGCACACTCACTACCGAGGACCTGACTGGCAACCCAGGCGTGTGCCCTGACTGGGAATCAAACTGGCGACCCTTTGGTTTGCAAGCTGACACTCAATCCACTGAGCCACATGAGTCTGGGCTGACTTCAGGCCATCCTGTGGTTCGGTGGTCTTTGTTCTTCCAGTGCTTTCTTTACTCTGGTGTGATGAATCCAAGGTTTTATTCCTGCCAATTTGACCATGGTTGGGGTGGTAAGGAGTGTGTCCCAAGGTCCGATCCACTTTTCTTCTAGTTGGCTCTCTGGAGAGCCTGTCTTCCAAGTCTTGAGTAGCACCTCATCTCCAGGCTCAAAGGAATGTAGCAGACCTTTGGGGGAGAGGTCTCTGATACAAGCAAGGTCATTGGTCACAGAGAAGTTCTGACTAGATGTTGTACATAGTTCTTTACCTTCACTTCTTGATCTACATATATATGTCCCACCCCAATGTAGCCTGAAATGGTCTCCCATACACGATTTCATAAGGACTCAACTGAATTGCACCTCAGAGGATCACCCTAATCCTGAGCAAGGTGATAGGTAAAACTTGTTCCCAATGGAGATGAGTTTCTTGACACAGTTTGGCTATATTTTTCTTCAAGGTGTGATTCATCTTCTTTACCTTCCCAGCAGCCTCAGGTTTCCATGCGGTGTAGTGTCTATACTTGATTCCTAGAAAGTGACTAACTTTTCATGTAATTTCTGAAACAAAAGGAGGTCCATTATTGCTGTGGATGCTGCTGGGTAGGCCAAAATGAGGAATTATTTCCCTCAGTAAGGCTTTCATTACCTCCGAGGATTTCTCACTTGTAGTAGGGATAGTCTTCTATCCATCCTGAAAAGGTGTTAACCAAAACTAACAAATATTTCCACCCTTAGGCCCTTGGCACCTGGGTAAAGTCTTTTTGCCAGTCTTCAAATAGGCACTGTCCTTGCTATTTTTCCCCATCTTTCCTTTGATGGCGATCTGTCTTGGGATCGTTATTCTGGCACACAACACATCTAGCAATTACTTTTTTGTATGGCTTTAGAAATTCCAGGACCCATGAGTCATGATTTAATATAGGTGGTTAATGAATCCCTTCCACAGTGAGTGGCCTCATATAAATGCTTCATGACTGGCTCTACTAAATGTTCAGGAGGCAGTATAACTCCTTTCTTCTCCCCCTACTATTGGAACCTTCTTCACCAAAATTCCAGCTCTTACCTTTCTCTAAGTCTGCAGTCAAATATTCAGGGTAAAATTGTGACAAGTCTAGGACAGGTAACAAAGGCATTATAAGTGTTCCTCTTTTTTAAGGTTTTATTTATTTATTTTTAGAGAGAGAAGAAGGGAGGGAGAAAGAGAGGGAAAGAAACATCAGTGTGTGGTTGCCTCTTATGCGGGCCCCACCAGGGACCTAGCCTGAAACCCAGGCATGTGCACTGACTGAGAATTGAACTGGTGACCCTTTGGTTCGAAGGTCGGCACTCAGTTCACTAAGCCATACCAGCCAGGGCTATAAGTGTTCCTTGAACAGCCTCTTTGGCTGCTCGATCAGCCAGATTGTTTCCTTTAACTACTTCAGCGTCCTCTTTCTAATGTCCAGGGCAGTGCATAACTGCCACCGATAAAGGTACCTGGACAGCTTCTGATAATTTTAAATTTTCTGTTACGTGATTAATTTCCTTTTTTATTGGGGGTTAATAATCCTCTTTCCTTCCAAATGGGAAACCATGTGCATGCAAAATCAGGAAGGTGTACCTTGGGTCAATATAAATTCACTCTCTTTGGGTGTGACAATTCCAGTGCCCTTATCAGTGCAATCAGTTCAGGTTTCTGAGCAGAGGCTCCCAGCCGTAAGACCTTGACCTCTACTATTTCACAACTGCATACCCAGCCTCTCTGTCTCCTTTGTCCATATAACTGCTTCTATTTACATATAGAGTCCAGTCCATTTCTTCTAGAGGATGGTCCTGGAAATCAATTCTGCTAGAATACACTTCATCAATTATTTCAGCACAGTCATGCATTAGCATGGCCTTGTCAGGCTCTGGGAGAAGGGAGGCAGGATTTAAACTTACTTACAGTTTTGAGGGAGACATTGGGATTGTTGAGAAGAATGGCTCAGTATCTGCCTATTCTTCCAACAGTAAACCACAAAATTTTTTTTTTGCTTCAGCAGGCTCAACACCTGGTGGGGCGCATAAATGGTGATGGGCTGTCCCAAGGAAAACATTTCGGCTTCCTATAAAAGCTCACAGGTAGCTGCCATAGCTCTCAAGCAGGCTGGCCATGCTGGACAGTATGAATTAGTTTCTTTGACAAGTATGCCACGGGTTGCAGAATGTCACTCAGTATTTGGGTGAGGATTCCTAGGGCAACACCCTGCCTTTCATGAACACATAATTGAAAGGGCTTTAGTAGCTTTGGAAGCCCCAAGGCTGGTGCAGAAGCCAAGTGCACCTTCGGGACTCAAAAGCCCGAATGCACTCCTTAGTACATCTTAAAGGGCTATCTTATGGTCTTTTCAGAATTTCATACAATGATTTAGCAATCAGCCCAAAGTTTGGAATCCAAATGCAGCAGTAGCCCACCATTCTCAGGAATCCTTTTAATTGTTCCCTGGTATTGGGAACTCATTTGAATTATGGCTTCTTTTCTGTTTCCAATAAGATTCCTTTTGCCATGTTTAAGCAGGAACCCATAAAACCTTACTGCCTGTTGGCAGATCTGAGCCTTCTGTGCTGATACTTTATTGCCCCAAGATGCCAGATGGTTCAAGGTAGCTATAGTATTAGTTTTAGGAGAGGGGGGCCTTTCTTATCAGGGTCCCAGTCCAGTTTACTTAAAGGTGTTGCCTTAGTAGGGTCAAGAACCCCATCTGGATTTTCTTGGTGCAGTGTCTAAGCCTCTTCATTTGCCTTATGCAACACCAGTCTTTGCTTATTCCCCCATAAGCAAAATATTTAGTAAGACTTATATGTCTGTGCAGTTGGGATGGTGAGTAGCACAAACTGATGCAACTAAAGTCATTTTAGTAGGATCATCCCTATAAGAACAATGTGAGCTTTTCCAGTTTAACAGATCCAAGGTAGAAAATGGAGTATATGCCCAGTAATATCCAAAGGCCTACTCCCACTGGAGTCTTTGCAAAGGGTATTGCCCTGCCCCAGTAGGGGCTTGTCTTCCTCCAAATTTGGTTTACTGACAGGTTCAGGACAGAGAGACCAGTTCAGGCTCACCACCTCCAGCTCCCTCAGCTGAGTAAGGAGAAACCACACTCTGCCCCCGCCCTACACCAGCCCCCTGGGGCTGGAAGGGCTGTGGGAACCTTGACCATGCTGGCAGCAGCCATAACACCTGGTCTCTCTCTTCTGAGCTTCTGCAATCTGCCACAGGCAAATACCTTTTCTCCGAACCATTAATCTATTTCCTTTTCATCCTGTGTCTTTATTATGTAAAGTTATAAAAGCTTGCACATAAGGCATTTCATCTCACTTTCCTGATCTTTGACAAAACAACTCTAATTGCAGTATGGTGTAGTAATTTAAAGACCCATTCAGCAGCCAGTGCTCTCCTGAGTCTAGAGTATACATAAGCCAAGCAGTATTACAATAAAAAATCATTTTCTTTTTAGTTACAGACTTATAACTGTAGGTCAACCAATCTGCCAAAACTCTCCCCAGATGGCTGTTTCCCATGGAGGCTCTTCCCCCCTTTCTACCAGAGAGAGCTCTGTAATATCATTCAAACCAAACCAGAAAGAAGGCACCTTAATTCCTAACAATGGTCTAAGGCGTGACCTGGGAATGTAACCCTGAACCAGAAGGCACAGCAGTTCAACTGGAAAGTGAAGGCAACAGGGAGTGCCGAGAGTCAGAGAAGGAGAATTCCTGAGTTAAATCACTTGGCAGCTGCCAGGGAGTCTCCAAATCTGCACCTAGGGGGACCCCCCAGCCCAGGCAGCCAATTACCGAGCCTTATTGGAGAATAGCCAGAATATGAAACTGGAAAAGTTGGTGTTCGCACTGCCTGTCACTCCCAGAGCCAGTAAGTGGAGACAAGGATTCAATCTTTATGGATGCTTTATTCAGATGGCCAGCAATCTGAGAAGACAGCGAGTTGTATGCCCTAAAAGATCATCTAACATTTCATCTCAAGTCATCCTTTTTTGTAAGGAAAAGAAAAGTGTGGGTAAGGGGTGTGGAATTCAAGGAAAAGGTTAATCAGATAAAAGCTGCAGTCCTGGCAGTTTTCCTAGCATCCTTTCATCTGTTGACCAGTGATTCTTTATCTGTGTCCTGGGCTGCTGACTTCTCTCCCTGGAGCATAATAGCTCAGATACCATCTTAATTGTCTGCAGTCCTCCTGGGGCACACAGGTTGAATTGGTGGTGGGTCTCCTGGAGTCAGGGTGGGTCCAGCTGTATATTCCAGTTCCTGGAACAATAACTTTCTACATGCGTTAATTACTGAGCTTATTAACTATAACTGAAAATTAAAACATTTTGCTCTGATCAGTGTGACTCAGTTGGTGTCCCATAAAGTGAAAGGTCGCCAGTTTGATTACCAATCAGGACACAGGCCTGGGTTGCAGGTTTGGTCCCGGGTTGGGGTTTGTACGGAAGGCAACCAGTCAACATTTCTCACATTAATGTTTCTCTTCTTCTCTTTCTCCCTCCTTTCCCTTCTCTATAAAAATAAATAAATAAAATCTTTTTTAAAGAAACTAAAAATTTTCCATCTATTGAGTTCCCCCATCAGAAGACGTATAAGGTATTTAGGATTTAGTGTAAAGGAAATACCTTATTTTTAAGGTAAAAGCTGTTTTTGTTTTCAAAAAGGGAAAGTTATTTTTTTCTAATTATAATGTTATATAAGTTCATTACTTTAAAAATTCAAATTTTATAGAAATATATAAATTAGAAAGTAAAAACTCACATAATTTCTTCTCCTTTCACTCCATACATAATGCTGTTAATCAGCATGTATGTAGTTGTATCTGCTGCTTTTAAGCATGATTATACATTCAAACAAGTTTATTTGGATGCATACTTTTTTAAAAAAAGAATCATATTACAGACAGTTTTTTTAGCTTATGTTTTGTTTAACAGTATGTTGTTTACTCTTCTGAAGAAACATGGCATAGCTCTATTCCATCGTTCCAATAGCTGCAGAGTGTTCCATTGTGTGATTTAATAGTCTCCAATGCACATTCAGGGTGTTTCCAAATCTCACAATTCATGAAGAATGCTGTCATAGACATCCTTGCACATTTCTGCTTTCTCACTGTCTAATCGTCTCCTTAAGGCAAGTTTTTGGAGGTGGAATTATGAAATCAGAGAACACACACATTAAAAACTGTGATATATATTCAAATGTCAGCTGGAGAAGACTGGTTTTCTCTATTGCCAACACCGTGTGCACGCACGTCGGGCCTTCCGCGCCCCCGCCCCCAGCACAGCCCATTATTAGTCTTTTGAGTCCCTGCTAGCCTTTCTGATTAATGAAAGACATATCTGAGGCTTTTATAGTCTCATTTTATAGTAAGTCTTGAATCTATTGGATTTAGTTTTGTACATGGTGTGAGGTGGGGCTGAAACAGTTTCCTCAAATAGTATGCTAATTGATTAGAAGAAATTGAAAAGAAGGGAAATGTAAGCTTATTACACAGAAAAGAGAATCCTTAACCAAAGAATTTAATTGTGGGTCAGCCACAAAATGTCATGTGCATAGGGCTACAGTATATGCTACAAAAATAAATTAGATAGCATCCCTCTACAGTCCTTTTTCCTTCTCTAATGACTGTTTTCATTAGCAGTTAGTTATATGTGGAGCTTTCTATTCAAATCTGCCCTAAATGCTGCTAATTGCTTTGAATTATAAGATAACCTATTTATTGACCTATATTATTTGCAGCAGTCATTAAAAATAGAAAGTTAAAGTGATAATAACTGGCAATCAAATCCCTAATAGTGAACTCCATAGGACATGTTCATTGTTATAAATGAATTGCATGAAATCTCATTCCCAGAAGTAGGAAGTTTGGGGATGGAACCAAGAACATGCCTGTTTTTGAAATTAATCAATGGAAAGAAATACTTAAAGCAAATTTTTACATCTTGTCTTATCAAAGCATCCTATTTATCCTATTGTGTTGTTACAACTCTATTTTTCTGGAAGAATATTTGGGATATTTAAGATTGGAAAGTATAGGGAGACTCGAGTAATTAAACAATTATTGCTTTTTTTTTTGACTGGTATTGTTTCTTACTGGTGGCTGCGACTTCCCTGGCAGTCTCTGTTCTTCACTCCCTGATTTTTTTACTGTCACAAGAGTAACATCTCTAACCATATTCTCATTAGAGGGCATGGAAGAACCAAATTGTGTACTTTAGTACCCTCTCTTTTCTTTTCTCTAGTAGTAAATTCTGCTTCCTCTCCTGCCCTCAACTAAAGCAGAAAGGGAAAGGTGGGTAGTGTATAATCAGCAGATGAGGCTTTCCAGTGAAATTGGGATATCTAATGAGGGTGTTTCATTAACAAACAAGGGGGTAGCCTACTTCACACGCAGCAGAGCCAAACACTAAGTTTTGCAGTGGAGAAATTGAATCCATGAGGATGAGAAGCTATTGCTTTAAACCCGAACTCCCTAATGGCTTTTGATCAAGGTTTTTAAAGGCAGAGATTGAGGGTTAGGAATTTAGGGTATGAGGGTGGAACTGGTTGGTTAGTTCTTGTGCAAGCTTCAGTGGTTTTCTCTAGCTGATGAATTCAGTTCCTTACACCATCTTATTTGGTGCCTTTGTCACTGTGATTGGGTGATCTATCTGGTTAAGGAACTAAGATTCTGCAAAATATCTCATAATTGTAAGTCAGTGACATTGTTAAAGTAAAAAGCAGAAACTAAACATCAGGACCTTTGTTTTTGCTTAAGCTACCATTTGTTTTGTGCTTAACTGCTCCATTTTTCTATTATCTCAAGCAGGGTGTTACCTTTAAACATTCTGGAACTTGCATGCCTTCAGGATGTGACTAACATAATTTACAATCTTTGACTATAAGTAACTAACATTTTCTTAAATTTTGATTAAATCCCGTGTGACAACAAAAGTGATTAAAACATTTAGTTAAAGCCTAAACCTGTATCTCTAGACTCGGGTGTAATACCTAAACATGTTTACTATTCACTGCCCGTTTCAGTTTCTTTCATTCATTAGCCATAGTAGAATATTCAAGAAATAAGAATTTGGAATTGGACTCCCTGGGTTCACATCCTGGTTATATTACTAGCTGTGTGACCTCTCTAAGCCTGTTTCCTCACCCGCACAATTGAATTACTTTACAAGGTTGTTGTGGAAATTCAGTGCAATAACACATGAAGCACATAGTAGCATGCCTTCCAATAGTAAATGCACATAAAACTTTAGCAATTTTTTGTATTGTTATTATATGTCAAATGCCTTTGTGTGTGTGTGTGTGTATGTGTGAGAGAGAGAGAGAGAGAGAGAGAGAGAGAGAGAGAGAGAGAGAGAGAGAGCGCATGAGCATTGTTCAAACTCTTCCTAAAGATGGATTGCTTTTTTTAAGCTTATATATGGGAGCTGGGATTAGGTTTGGCTGCTAATAAAGGGGAATTCAAGATAGCTATGGTTTAATAAATAAACAATAGCTTATTCTCTCATAAGAGAAATCTGAAAGTAGGTACTCTAGGTCAGTTATGGTAACTTTAAGGAGTCATCCAGAACTCATGATTTTTCTGTCTTTCTGCTATCCTAACCCTTGGCTTGCATCCTCAAGATCACTTTGTGGTCAAAGATGACTGCTGGGGCTTCAACTCTCACGTCTGATTTGTAGGCTAGAAGAAGGAAAGGTAGAAAAGACTTCCTCTGAGCTGTTGTCTCCTTCTTTTATAAGGTCTTCCCAGAAATCTTTTGCACTGTCACTAATGTCTTACTGTACAGAACTTAGTTACATAGCCACACCCAGCTGCAAGGGAGGCTGGGAAATGTAATGTTTTGGTTGAGTTCATTGCCGCTTCAAATAAATACCAGTAAAGAAGGAGAGGATGGATATTGATTGGTAGCTACTACTGTGGTATAGCCCACTTCTTATTGGCAAGAACAGCCAAGCAAGCATTACTCTACTATTGGATTAAAAACTTGGAAATATTTTTGTGTAGTAATGACCTTTCTTATTACAAAAAAACTCCTGGTAGAGAAGTTTGAATTGCATTGATTTTATTTAATTACCAAATTATTTCTGAGTATAGTCAAGACTTGATCACCACTCATTGTAGATATCTGGAATTAATTAGACTGGGAGTTTGGTTGCTTTTGCTTAGACGTTATTTCTAAGTCACACAGCATCTGAATTTCAATGGAAATGGATGTTCAGAAAGAAGCTCTTACCTCCCTAGGCATCTGAACACTAATTCACAACTTTCTTTATAGATATATGGCAGTGTATGGGAGAAACTACGCCGGGCCTTTGCCATTTGGAGTGGCTTTGGTATGACCCTAACCGGTGTTCACACTTGCGGAGATTACATGTTCAGTGGCCACACAGTCGTCCTGACTATGCTGAATTTCTTTGTCACTGAATGTAAGTATCTATTTAGTGCTTATATACATATTAGATGGCTAACTGCAGGGGAGGCTGTGGGGAGGATGTCAAGTTCTATGAAGCACGTGTCTGAGGAGCATTGGACGGAATGTGGTTTTAAAGTATTCTTTCTGTTCTTTTCCCAGATACACCAAGGAGCTGGAATTTCTTGCACACTTTATCCTGGGTTCTCAACCTCTTTGGAATCTTCTTCATTTTGGCTGCCCATGAACATTATTCCATTGATGTGTTTATTGCCTTTTATATCACAACAAGACTCTTTTTATATTACCATACTCTAGCTAATACCAGAGCATATCAGCAGAGTAGGAGAGCAAGAATTTGGTTTCCCATGTTTTCATTCTTTGAATGTAATGTTAATGGTACAGTACCTAATGAATATTGTTGGCCATTTTCAAAACCAGCAATAATGAAAAGACTAATTGGATGAAGATTACCTTTGTTATGTGTTCATGATTAAATATACAGTAGTTGTTGAAAGTGAATAACTTTGCTTTCTCCCCCCTAGGTTGTTCATGGATGCCTTGCTTTTGGCTTGTATGTTGACAAAGTAAAGGTCTCTGTTCTGAGCAAGGCTATGATTATAGAAGGCAAGAAGGAACAATCAAGAGTCCTTACACAGCTGTTTGAATGGAAAACCTAAGTAGATGTTTTCCCCCTTGTGTTCAGGCAGAAGTAATGTTGTGATTGAAGTCAGGCTGGTACCCCTACGTGTTGAGTATTTGCTTATTGAATTTAGCAAGTCAAGTTAAGCAGTTTGCTGGTTTAAAGATTTTAATTGTTTTAATTTCCAGTAGGACTCCAGGCAAGAAATAATATTTTTTGAAGTTCCTTATTTCCTTCAAAGGAAAAACTCCTACCAAGTGAACAGTACTTGTTCTTTGAATTAATCTGTGTCTTTTAACAATGCAACTCTGGAAAGTAATCAGTTTTACTAACATAATTCTTGCCTTCTAACATCTTTAAGAAAAGTATATTGAAACATACCAGGATGCCTGAAACAAGAAGAGAAAGGGGCCATACATGAGGTGACAGAGTCCTGTGTAGTACCGGCATTTTTCACCAAAGATGCAGTGAAAGATGCCTGTATTGTTCTGAGGGTTCTGTACGACCACAACTTCATGGGGGGAGATGGCCGCATCCATAAATGTAAAACTGGCTGAATTTTAGTGATGGAACAACTTTGTGCTGTAGCCGTAATTTAGATGGCAGCCCAGTTTTGTGCTTTTCAGTGATGTTATTTGTTATTTAATGAGAAAAACTGTGGAGTGTTTTACCAGATGTTAGATACAGTTCTTATGTCCTTAAGTATGGAGATACGCATGCAAAAAATACTTTTTTCTCCTCGTGAAAAGAAATGTATAGCAGGTTGCAGGCATAGTATAACTTTTTGATTTTTGAAATTTCTGATTCTTGGCCATCAGAAGTAAGCAGTCATAGACGTATTTGGATATAAAAAGGTTTTGTTGTTTTTTAATTTTAAATATAATTGTGTGCATACATTCTTTCTATTTAGTCTTAATTTGGCAGTCAGGAAATGATATAACTTAGTTGCCATTTACAACACTAGAAATTTAGTACCTCGTGTAATTTGATCTCGGATAATAACTGTCACTTCACTTTTAATGGTTTTATAGAGTATATTATAACACTAGGATGGGTGTGGAATTGGAATTTGAAACCCAGATGACAAGCTTAGCCACTTGGAATATTAATTGTGTGGTTTTTACATTCCACTTTAAAACAAGGAGTTAGAAAAGGTGCTGGCATATTGAGGTCTAAAATTAGGCCACTTAGCAGGAGCCTGCTCCTTATGTGGGTGAAATATTTTATTTTTGCACTTTGAGTTACATTTCCGCCCTTGTATAAGCTACAGAGGAGCCTAAATGGATTGGGCAAGAAAGGAGTATTATGCGAACACGTGTTAGCCAGTGCTGAATGACCCCCAGTTTGAGTCTTCTCTGAACATTATTTTTTATTTCTCCATTGAGAAATGGCACAAGGCAATTCATTTTATTATGCTTTTAAATCTCATATTTCAGAATCTTATAATATCTTAAATTGTTGATTCTGTTACATGCTAGAGACAAAATGCCAATATTTCGTCTAAGGAAATTGCATAATGATGAAGGAGTTTGACCCTTGATGTCAAAAGATCTGGCACTATCATTTTCTCCAAATGACAATAGAGGACCAAATTTAGCTAGGGAGGTCCCTAATGTTGGCTTTTGGGAAAACATTTGAAAAAAAATCTCTGCATCGTTAAGTCAAGAATGTTAAGTAGCTGTTTAATGCTAATTTTCCTGCCATCAGCCTTCTTTTCCTTCATATGGATTCTATTCTATGGAACAAAATAGAAAAAATAAATTGCAACTAATTTGCAGAGCTATTGACTTTGAGAGTGTCTAACAGCAAACTGCAGTGAGGATCATACAATAACTTCAGAGCCTTGCATTTATCAAATCTGTTTTGAGGAAAAGGTAAGCTAGAGTTATAATTTATTACTGTAACTATTACAAGGCAGTGTTTACATAAATCAATCATCTCCAAGTCTCTTTGTTGGAAAACTTTGAGACAGAATTTTTTTCTTAATATGAAACCTGTATTTTAGTTGCTTTCCATTTGTACAGAAATTTCCAGATTTTTGTCTTTGTATTTTTTTCCTCGTTAAAATCTAGACTATAGTGAAAGTACTGTTTACATTTACATGTTGAGTGTGAGTGTGGCTAGGTAGAAAAGCTGTGTGGCTTAGATCTATGTACTTTTTGACCTTGTACTAGGTTCTACAGTTGCAGACTTGTGAGAGAGAAGCTTACATCATTAAACACAGACTTCGGTATAGAAGGAACCAAGAAAAATCTTGTGTCCTGACTGGGAATCAAACTGGCGACCCTTTGGTTTGTAGGCCGGCACTCAGTCCACTGAGCCACACCAGCCAGGTGGAACCAAGAAAGATCTTGATTTGGGATACAAACTGGAGGTTATATGAAAAGTCTTAGATGCATTTTCAATGTTCCTGATACAGAATGGGGCTGGCTTCCTTTCCTTTCCTCTTTCTCTCTCTCCTTCCTCTCTCTGTCTCCCTCCTTCCCTCCTCCCTCTTTTTCATTCTTTAAGTCCATTCTGGGCAGTGTTACTGAAGGGAAATTGAAATTTGTAGGGAGTAGGATGTTTCGAAGAGGCAAGTTTGCTGTTAATCACCACGTGCTTTGGGAGAACCTTTTTTGCAGTGCTGTGGAATTCTTAACATGCCTGTTCTCTTCATAGTTCCCTGTGGCCAGATTTGCTAGGGTTAAAAAAGCATGTGCTGGGTCAGTTTATTATTAGTGTCCTTTTAAATCAGAAAGCAATGAGCTAAACCTTAGAATCAGTCAGTTACTAAGTGTGGACTGTTCACAAGAAAAACCCATTGACTGAGAGACCTTTTCACAGTGTAACTGATGCTGCCAGAGGCGTTCTTCTCTGCCCAATAGCTGCCTGACTGTTGTAACTTAGAATCCCCCAAACCCCGTCATTCATAAATGGAGAACAGAGGAGCCAAATGCTTTCATGGCTGCTATGAAACGGTCTGTTTTGGTGACACCTCTTTGGAAAGTGCTGTTTATATGTTCAGAGATATATTCATAACACTGATCTGCTTTGACTGGATTCAACAAAAGGCAATTTTATCATTAGTTTCATAGTAAACTTGTTTTTAAGGATTCTAATTCCAAAGTGCTTGAGAAAATTAACTATATTCTTGTTTTAAATACTCTGATCTAATAAGTTTAATTCTTTGATAGTCTTTTTGTAGACTGAAGTTATCCCTTACCAAAAGTAATTATAGTTGTAGTACTTTAAGGTATTATTCAGGCATTAGGACAAAAGTCAGGCTGCTTCAGGTGACCAGTGAGAAAGGAAAGAGGTTGAGATTTTTTTCCCCTCTCTGTCTTTGAATGGCTTTGAATGACTGAAATTACCATGGAAGTAGGTTTTGGTCCCCTTCTCGCCTACCCCTCACCACCCAGCAAATGCCACCAATTTCAAGTAACTAAAATGTGACCTGTTACTTTGCATCAAGATCAATAAAAATATCTGTGAAATCTATAAGCCATAATTCAGCTACCGGTAAAGTTGGTTTTGAGAATATGTTCCACCCTAAATTAACCGAAGGACTTTTTATTCAGAGTACTCCGTGTTTAAGCATAAAGAAGCTTTGTGCCTGAAATGGAGAGAGAAGGCGGACTATGTTAATTTCATTGCTATTTCAAGTCTGTTTCAATCTGAACTGCAGGGTTGTCTGAAATGAACATAACCAAGCAGTGTTATCAGTAATGTCATCTTTAAAATGTTTAATCTTAGTAATTTTTTATTCAGAGAATCTAAGGATTGTTAGGACAATTGAAGTATTTCTGATATGAAACAAAGTAAGTGGAAACTGGTACATAATGAGGGAAGCAAAATTAGTTTGCATTACAGTGGGCATGTTTTGTTTCAAGAATTCTACCTAATTTTCACCCTCTCCACAGAGAAACTAGTATTACTTGAAGATGTGAAAGTTCCTGTGGTAGCCATACCTTAAAGCACAGTATTGTATATAAGTAAATACCTTGATTCTAAATTAAATTCAGATTTAACTAATATATATTATTTTATATCTTTGTTGTATTAAAATGTTTTAAAACACTAAAAATAAAACATTCGAAAGTTTGATTACTGTCTCTTATTTGTCTCTACTATTAAAGCAAGCCTGTTTTTTTATATAGTGAATTTTTATTTTTGCGAATGACTGGGCTGTACAACTTTAAATCCTAACATAGTATCTAGTCCCTGGCATTTTCTAAGTCTTAGTTGTCCACTAGATAAGCTATTTTCCATTTCCCCTTTTCTGTAAACTAGGAAAGAAAAGTGACCTTCCCCAGGGTATCAGAGGGAGGGAAGGGAAGCAAATAACTACTTATTCCTGCACACATTAAAGTTTGTGTTTGTTCTTACTTAATGTAAACACAGATTATGCAGGAAGATGCCATCATCTATCAGGTCAGCTTTGGAGATAATGCTGAACAGAAAAAAAAGGCAATCGGTTGTTAGGAGTAGCCCAGTAGCCAGCCCAGAATCATGGAGTAGTTGGGACACTAAGCATTGTCACAGGTGCAGGACCACCTGAGCTTAATCCACGATTGAATTTGTCCTCATGATTACTGCTAACTGTAGCCTCTCTGGTGCTGGTGCCAGCTGGTCTTCTGTCAGGAACTCTGGAAAGAATAGTCCAGAACAGACCGAGAGGCTGTTTGGTGCAATAGAAAATGCACCGGATTGAGACTCAGGACCCGGCTATGAGTTGCATGTCTGCCACTGACTAAATTGGGCCATTTCTTCCAGACCCACTTAATCTTATGTGTAAAATGAGGGGGGTGGGAGGACCTACCTCATAGGTTGTGTTAAGGGCCAAATTATGAAAGTACCTGGTACATACTGCTGAAATAGTAGTTGAATTTAGGTCATAAAATAGGGCCTATGCCCCCAGGGAATTATCAGTCTAGCCGGGAAGATGACATAAAAAAGGTAGCTAACAGCATTCACTGGTGGAATAGGCTAGTAGTTTTAAAACTGTTTGGCTGAACATCTTCAGGGGTAGGGAAAGAGTTGGAACTGGTATGATTTTCTTCCAGAGTTGGTGGTGTTTTACATATTTGGCTTTCCTAGTAGGCTTTCCCTTTGTGGGGAAGAATGGCTGAAAATAAGGGAATGAAATGTTTAAAAACCACTGAGGCAATAAATAAGTTTATTGTCTTCACGGCAGCTCAGTGGGGACCGAGGGTCCAAGAAGAATTCAGTCAGTCTGTGAAACTCAACTGAGCCCTCGCTGAAGGGCAGTTCCTGAGGACCTGATGGAGGGCTTAGAGAGCTCTAATTGTCGTGCAGAACTTTGGATTTATCATGTACATATGAGGGAACTGTTGGCGGGGTATGTGTTTGATTTTGTTATAAATGGAGCACTGGGAATGCCTGTTACCATGGTCTGGATTGTGGAGACAGGCATGGGTAGGTCTGTAAAACAGGAATTGGCAAAGGGCCGGAGTGTAAAAAAAGAGAGCGGTAAGGTGAGGGAAAGTACACAAAGATCCCTGGAGGTGAGGGGAAGGCTAGCGACCCCAAGATCAAGGAACCAGGCAGGACTAGGCATAGCTTGCAGGAGGCCTTTGCCCCCAGTCAAAGAAGATCAAGCCAACAAATAAATGAGCTGCCAGTTGCTACTTGATGGTGTAATATGAGGTTAGGACATAGTACATACCTTGTGTCCAGAATTGTCTCGTGGTTGTGCACCCAACCCACCTGTTTGGAGTGTGGGGCTGCCAGATGTGAAGTGGGGTGGGAGCCGGCTCTGGTGGAGACCTGAGGAGGGTGCTGGGGTCATACAATGCCTCCGAGATTCTCAGCTGTCACCCTCAGCTCTAAGGTTGAACAGGACCGGATGATAGCTGTAGTAGCATGATACTTAAATGCCTTATGTTCTCAGCTCACAGGGCTCCCTAGGAGAGCCAGAAAGGCAAAACCACCATGACCTACCTACCTGTTCATATTCCAGCCGTAAGAGCCCTGGATCCCACTCTTAAGAGAAAACCTATACCTCATGGTTTTTTGATACAGGTTAATCAGCAGCCTTCATCAGTAAGATGTCAAAGTAAATGAAATTTGATCCTGTTTTTCCACAAAGACTGATTTTGGAGGCTTAGCTGGAGAGCACTTTGGCAATAGTGATGCAATTGGAGGGACTTGAATGCTCTTGAAATCTTACATGCAGAAATGTGATAACCCTAACTGTCCAGGCAAGAGTCTAGGTTTTCCCGACTGTTGATTCCACAGTGGTGCCTGTGAGTCTTACCATCTTTTTAAAAAGTTACTAAGTAAATAATTTATTAACATGGTAACAAACTGTATACACTGAAAGCTCTTTTCCTCCTACCCCTGTGTCCCAGCCTTAGTTCTCCTTCCAAGAGGCAACCGTTTAACCAGTGTGTTTTCCCAGAGGCATTCTATGCATATGCAAACAAGTATGAATTTCTAAAATTTATTTTTACATATTTTGGAGAAATTATGGCATACACACACATTTATGGTTTTGTACCTTGCTTATGTCACTTAGCATGCCTTCCTCTCCAACAGCATACCTCAGTCCAGTAAGTTGGGTGTGTATTGCCCGTGGCAGTGTGGGAAAATACTGCCGTGGGAATTGTAGGGCATCTCATTTGAAATGTGTTGGAAAGGACTTATTATTTATAATTTGGGTTTGGATTAGGTAGTTTGGGGGAAATTTTTAAGGAAGTGTGAATTTGCTCTGGAATGGATGCTTTCAGAATACTGGGGCAATTTTCTGATTGTGTATTGTAATCTTAGCAATAAGGCAGGAGGAATTAATTGAGGCTAGCTTTACAATTGGTAAAAATCAGCACTCGCTTGTATTAGCCAGGATAGAGGCATATTTGGTCATTTTGTGGTTTCAGTAATGTTCATGTTTTTGTCTGTGTTCAGAAATGATTACTGAGAGAGGGGTGGGGGGAGGTAGACAAGGGGATGGGGGGATAAATGGTGGTGGGAGGAGATTGAGGCGTGGCGAACACCCAATACGATATACAGATGATGTGTTACAGAATGGTACACCTGAAACGGATATAATTTTACTAACTGGTGTCACCCCAATACCTTCCATTTAAAAAATCTCATAAAAAAGAAGTTATTACTGAGCAGTCTTGTTTTTGTGTTGGTGTCCCATGAATTTTATGTTCAGCAGAGACACAGCAAGGCCTCGCCGTGAGCACCAGGCCCGCCTCTGGGAACACCAAGTTCTCGTGATGGTCCCCGGCCAGCTCCCCGATGCCGAGCTGCCTCTGTCTTCCTCCCATGATACATATTAGTGTTCCCCATACAAGTATGTGAAGAATGACGTTTGCTTCATTCTTTTTAACAACAGCATGATACTCCGTTGTTACTCATTCCTGGAAATTGGGTCATTTAGACTGTTTACTATTCAAACAATGCTTCAATAAGCATAATGTGTGACTTTGCATGTGTGCAAGTTTATCTGTGGGATAAATTGCTAAAAGTGAAGTTGTTGGGTCCAAGGCTTTGTGCATTTAAAATTTTGTTAGATATTGTCAGATCAACTTCAATAGAAGTTTTATCAATTTATTCTTCCACTAGCAATGTATGAGTTTTCCTGTTAATCTTCACCATTGCCAATGTAATGTATTACTGAATTTTCTAATTTTTGCCAATCTGATAGATTTTTAGATAATGTCTTAGTTCCCTTTCTACATATGTAAGCTGCAGAAGTATTTTTTTTATCCTCACCCAAGGACATTCTTACTGAGTTAGTTTAGAGAGAGGGGAAGAGGGAAAGAGGCAGGAAAAGAAACATCAATCGGTTGCCTCTTGTACACGCTTCAACCAGAGACCTCTTGTTTGTGCCCCAACGGGAACCAAACCTGCTAACTAGTTATGTGCCCTGACTGGGAATTGAACCTGTGACCTTTTGAATTACTAGCAACACTCCAGCTGAGGTAGCCACACTGACCAGGGCAACTAATTTTTTTTTCAGTCCCTGTGTGTTTATTTTTTATCCTCATTCGAGAACATGCCCATGACTTTAGAGAAAGGAGAAGGGAGGAAGAGAAACATCGATGTGAGAAAGAAACATCAGTTGCATCTTCCACATGCCTGACTGGGGACTGAACCCACAACCCAGGCACACACCTGACCTCCTGACCACCTGTCCGGAAATTGAACCTGCAGCATTTTGGTCTACAAGACAACACTCCAACCAGCAAGTATTTCTAAATAGTAACATATGAACAAATGGTGGAATGGTAACAACTTAATTGATATGCAAATCTTTCTGGAGGTTTAACTGAATTGTGGACTAGATCATACATTTTTTTAAAAACATGGCTAAGATGTTGAATGGGAAAAGGAAGATAATTTAACATATCAAGGAATGTTTCTTCCATTTTATTTGCAGCATAATCTTTAACTTGGCTGTCTCTTGCCGTTGGAGAGCAGTGTTTTTTTTTTCTTCTAATTGTCTTTCCAGAGGATTTGAAGGAAGCTAAGTCCTGTCTAGTCGAAGGGAGAGAGAGCCTGGAGGACTCAGTTGCTCTCACTGTTTAAAATTCTATAAAAGGTGTTAATACCTGTCTGCCACTGGTAGCTACTTTGACTCAGCCCTCACCTGTGAGACATTCCAAGTACCCAAATGTACCTGTCCCAGATACAGGGCTTCATTGTGGATGTGTAGGACTTGAGGTTTGAAAGATGTTTTGAAGGAATATTTAGCAAACATTTACTGAGCACCTACTACATGCCAGTTACTATTTAAGCGCTGATGCGTCAGTGGTAAGCAAAACAAAGTCTCTGCCCTCAGGAGGCTTACTTTCTGGACAATAAATATATGAGAAAGAAGAAAGCATCCCTGACAGATGTCAATTAGTTGGCCTAGTTACAGTGGGGTTCCCTGCTGAACATAAACATTACAGAATATCAACATCAGATGAAGACTGCATGACCATGAAGGACCATCTTCACTTGTGATCAGGCTTGAAGATACTGCAAGGCAAAAGTACGCCTACACCCCTCTCTACCAACCAATACGTGTAACTAAGATAGTGAACTGCCCCAACTTTCTGAAAACACCCAATCCAGAATAGCACCCCACTTCCCTCTTTTCTTGAACCCTCTGTAAAAATCACCTACCACAAGCCCAAATCCTGTGCAAGCCCATGTCAACACCCTCATACTGAGATCCCCCACCCTTCTCCTCAGGGTTTAGTTTTTCTTGCTGCAGAAGGTGTAATTTACAAAACTGAACAATGTGTGCTCATGGTGGTCTTTGGCTGGTGGAACTGACTCTTTGGGTAGTGGTAAGTGCTGCCACATGCACACACACAGATAAAAGGATAGAGTGTGACAGGGAGCACCTGCCACCTGACAGTGCTAACAGGCCCTCTGCAGAGGCAACACTTTAGCAGAGGCCCAAACAAAATGAGGGAGGAACCATGTGGTTATCTAGGCATTGAGGCAATAGCAAGTGCAGACTTGGCATGTTCCACAAACACTTAGGAGGCCACTTCGGCGTAAGTGAGCAAAGTTAGGTGTGATTGGAAGTGAATTGAGGGCGATAGCCAGGCCTCCAATCCTGCAGGCCTCAAAGGTCCTGATAACTAGATTTTTGGGTCTCAAGACTCTTGCAGCCTGTCAACTTGTCCTTTCTGGGATCTCTAAGTTCTCATGCAGTGCAAATCCCAGTATAGGACAAAAAAACAAACTAGGTTTTGCTTTAATTGTTATAGGAAGTCAGTGAAGGCTTTCGGTTTTGTGTAGGGGAGTGACATTTGCATCCCACATCTCCACTGTAGCCAGAGTGACACTGTCCTTAGGCTAAGGCAGAGAAGGCCTTATCTCCCCACCTCCTTCAGTGTGGAGCAACCGGCCTGGCCTTGGAGACTGTTTTCCCTGAAAGTGTGAGCAGGCTCTTCTGGGTTCTTACTAGGAGCCTGGAAGAAGGAAAGCTGTGCAAGGCAATGGGAACTGCAGCAGAGCCAAAGAGAATGCGTCACGATCTCAAATGCTGTGGGGGAATGAGGCAGCGGTGGATGTAATAGGAAACAGGATTTTTTCTCATAACTTTAATTCACTTGATGAAAAAATCCACAGGCTGGCGATGGAGAGTTAGGGAGAGCTGTTTTTGGTTGAAGTTGGCCTTTGCATATGGCCACCAGCAGAGGGTGCTGTAAACCTCCAGCAGCCTGCATGCCTCTTGTCACTATGCACAACGGAAATTGCTGTCTTGAAAAAAAGTAAAGTTCACGCATCAGAATCACCTGGCTTGTTGAAACATAACTCTAGACACTGCCTGCTGAGTTTGAGTCCATGGATAGGAAGCATTTTTTTTTTCCATTTCTGACAGGCTCCCTGATGATGCTGATACCCCAGTCAGACTGGTTCTCTATTTGGAGGTGACCAGAACTACCTGAGTTGCCTTTCAGCTTGTCTGAGGCACCTTCCCCTAAGACAGGGATGTCAAACTCAATTTCACCGGGGGCCACATCAACCTTATGGTTGCCTTCAAAGGGCCGAATGTAGTTTCAGGACTGTATATATGTAACTGCTCCTTCACAGTTAAGCGAGAGCTCAGTGCTGCCTCGGGGTAGAAGCAAGGTTCTGGGTGGATAAAACAAGGTGGAGGGCCGGATTCAGCCCGAGGGCCTGGGGTTTGCCTCCTGTGCCCTGAGGACACTTCAGAATGGGGTGGAGCGAGACCGCAGGGGTTCGCAAGGCTCCCTGGTTCCTTCCTCGCTCCTCTGGTGGTTGTGAAAGTTCTCTGTGCATTGAAGCTCCATACACACAACTACCTAAGCCTTGTGCTTAGCTTTTTTATCTTTTTTTACTCTTTTTTAGCTTTTTTAAATCTTTATCCATTTCATCTTTTAATTTTGGTTTCCAACTGTACATAACTAGTATACTGGAATACATTGATTTTTGGATGCTGACCTTTTATCCTGTGACATTGCCAAACTCATGTTTTTCATTCTAGAAGTTCTTTTGTAAATTCCTTAGGAATTTTTTACATAGTTGTAGGCAATCTCGTTCACTGCTGTGAGTAAAGACAATTTTATCCTCCCCCACTCCGCCTTGAGCTCTTGTTTCTCTAGTGACCAGAACTAGATCTGCTGACCGTATTCTGTGAAGATATTCAGGAGCCGATAACGTGCCAATTCACACTGCAGCCAATGGCATTCTGAACCCTAGTGACCCCCACGAATACTGACATGGGAACACGTGGGCAAAAACGTCTGAAATGGGTGCTGGCCAGGGAGTTCAGTTGGTTAGAGTGTTATTCCAACATACCAAGGTTGTGGGTTCGATCTCTAGTCAGGGCACATACGAGAACCAGCCAACGAATGCACAAGTAAGTGGAAGAACAAGCTGATTTCTCTCTCTCTCTTTCTCTCTCTGTCCCTCTCTCCCTCTAAAATCC